>JARFOC010001328.1:102237-124025 GCA_031763485.1 Osmoderma eremita
GATTTCATTAGTTTTAAATTATCTATATTTATATTATGTCCCGTTTTTGCCATATGTTCCGCCACGCCAGACATATCGGCCCTCCCATGCCGGTAGTACAAAATATGTTCCTTGTATCTACTTTCTATAGACCTCTTTGTCTGTCCAATGTAGACTTTCTCACAGTCTCCACATACAATTTTATAAATACCTGACTTTTTTTTCATTTCCGCTTTGTCTTACGCAGCAACAACACTTCTATGTACCTCGCCAAAAATTAAATGCAGGCTGTTAATTTCGCAAAGGTACACAAGTGGGTCTCCCATGGTATTGAAGAATTATCTTCAAGGCATTAACTAACAAACATCATTAACTAGCTACTTATACAGAGTTTAATAGTAAGCGAAAGATTTAATACATAATATATACTCCTTTCTAGCTCTATAAATCGTCTACAATTTTTCCATTACAGAAACTACACAATTTGAGACATATAAATATGTTTATTTGAACTGTTTTGGTTATTTTTAGTTAATTCTGAAGCAATCTGAATAATACAGGCCTAATACAGGCTAAGGTGTCCTCTTGAATGACGTTTTATTTGAAGTTACATTACACACCCTATTCTATAAATAATACACTTGCAGTCTATCCGGCCCCGCGCGCTAACAATTTTCGTGTGATTTTAAAATGACATAAAACGGGCTCCAGCTTTCCATATAAAACCATTGAGCGACTTATATTTTGTATGACCCTGTATATTGTTAATGTAACGTACACGATATCTGTGCCTTCCGTTTATCGCATAATTGTTCGTTGCGAGACAAAAGATATTCGGTAAAGATTGCAAGGGCTGTGGGGCAGCGCAATAAACACACTGTTCGGATTACTCCTCCCGCACAAAGTATTAATTAATTCGGGACGACACGTGTTTCGGGAATACGTGTCGTCCCGAAGTAATTAATACTTTGTGCCGGAGAAGTAATCCGAACAATGTGTTTAAAAAACACATTATTAAAAAAGAATTGTAAGAACCGTTGTAGCACGAAACAAAAATAATTCCATGAACTTCAGTAACCTCAAACATACAACTCCAAATCAAATAATTTCTATTTAATCCTATAAACTAATATAGTGATAAAAGAAATTTCAGTTATGCTTACATAAATGTATTGACATTATATTCGTTATATTTATAGATTCAGTTATCTAGATCTAGTTAGTATTATTATCTTGCAAATTCAGAGTCGACAATAGCGTCATGTTATCCATTTCACTATAATCCGGTTCGTCTTGTGCTGTTCCCAGACCCGGAATCAGAGGCTCGGCCTCAGATGCGTTTTCGACACAACCTTCTAGAGATGGGCTGGGGAGATCCTCGATGAGTGGAGCTATTTGATTCTCACGCATTTCAATACCATTTTCGATTTCCTCCTGCTCCTCATCTTCGGTATCCTGAAATAAATATCGGAAGTGAAATTAGAAAAAAAATAGTTATGTTTTGTTTTAAATTACAATTATAGGAACTACTGGAGTTGTCGATTTGTACTGAAAGGCGCTGTTTGACAAATCGACTTCAACAGGAAACAAGGGGGGCCCAGATAATAATTCCAAAGTCTTCGTATGCAATTCGGCCAAGCCTTTAATCAATCTTGCTAAATGCCCACCTAGAGACTGGACGTGTTTATTGTCCAACAATTCCATTTTCACAAGAACATCGGCCCGTAATTTTGCAAATCGTTCCCTGGCTACTTGGCGACAACGTAATATTAATCTATAAAACAAACGTTAAAGCAAAATATTTCATTTCTACGACGATGAAAATAAAGTGTAGCAACACCTGTATTCGTAATTTCCAGTTTCAACCCGATATAGTGGTTCCTGCAAAGCTGCGTAACCACACTCTTCATCGTCCATTTCTTTCACCTTCAAACAATAAGCTAAATACTCGAATTTAGCATCGGCGTACTTCTTCACCGTCAACCTAGTGTCAGGTATCGCTTTATATAGATAGGTTCCCATATCAGCTAAAACCTAAATTTGTATCGCTCTAAAACTGTGCAACTTATTGCAATGAAAGCACACTTACAGGCTTAATTTTCTTCACTATATCGCTGCCAATTTTTTCCATGTTTCTATGTTGTTCACCGAACAATCTGAATGCCTCGCTAGCCCTGGGTTGCGGTTCCCTCACGGCCAAAGTAGAAAAGATATCACCCATTGCTTTAACTGCTTGGTGAAGATCTACGTGGGCCTACATATACGTTTTTCAATAAAATTGTTTTATGGATATCCTTTCTTTAGACCTGGAGCACACGTTTGCAATGGTCCACCAAACCTCGATACATAATTTCGGTATCGTGAAGTTCCTGGAGTTTCTTCACTAAGGTGTCGTTACACAAAATCGCCCTGGATAGACCCAAGGCGTCCGCAGTGGAAGAACTCATGTTTTCAACCAAACGATGCTTTACCTTTTTCAAAACTATATCCAAACTCTTCCCTTGTCGCGGATCTGCATGTAGCTTGTTGTAATTAACCACAACTTCATCCTATTTCAATACTATCATATTAAACGGACAATGTTGATCTAACGATTAATTTCACAAACCTTAGCCGCCTGTATCATCTTGGCGACTTCAACTTTAGTTTTTCCCTTGACAGGTTGACCATTGACTGCAACTAGCTCGTCTCCAGACTGCAAGGTGCCATCTTTACTGGCCGCAGTGTTATCGAAAATTTGGACGATATACAAGCAAGGACAAAGTGGAGCCCCACCACCGATACTGATTCCGATCAAATTGTTGGAGTCCTTTCTTATGGCGATGCTCCCGGAAGTTACTGTCATTCCCCTAAAAGTAATTCAGAAGTAGAAAAAAGCTAAGAAGATCTAGAGGGTTTAGCTATTTATGCCAGAATTAATTGAATAAAACAGCTTTGATATGTACAGAATGTTTAATTAATTTAAAAACTAGCCTAGTAATCTGCACAATATAATTAGGTTTGTTTAAAATCTATATTTCATATAAATCTACTTGTTCTGACTATATAACTACAATATTTAGAAATAAAAACACACTATTAGAAAATGAAAAAATATAATATTGGCTTAATATTCGTTCTTGTTTAAACTATTCACCCCAAGAGAAGGAATAACTATTTAAACTATAGCTTCCGACTAATATTCATTTCATTTAGATAATGGTGAAAAGATTATGATATAAAGATAACTACAATGGTATAATACACAACGGCAGATTAACTAACGTATCATTTCTTTGAATCTCTTTTTATATTAGTACGTCACTGGCAGTTTTAGTTCGCTTCTGGTGACGTAATACGTAGTTCTCTAAACGAAGCAATCTAAGATAGTTACCGAAATATACGAGGTGTGTAAATTAAGTAATGACACTGACAACGTAGCGTTTGATATGGCAACACGGGCAGCACGGGACATGGAGGGGCGACAGGTGGACATTGTGATACGCGTTCAGTGCAAGTTTGAACTCGATCAAGTCATTAGGTTGTCCGTTGTCTTTTTTTCGGTGAACCCGGTTTTCGTAGTGCGTTCTACAAATGAAAGACATTAATTTCGAGCAACGGTGTACTATCAGGTTTTGCTTCAGACTTGGGGAAAGTGCAACAGAAACTTTTGCAAAATTTCAGCAGGCCTACGGAGACAGTGTTTTGTCAAAAACCCAGGTTTTTTCGGTGGTTTAAGGCATTTTCAGAAGGAAGAGAGTCGATGGGGGATGAGCCACGCAGCGGGATGCCTTCAACTGCAAGAACCGATGGCAATATCGACAAAATCCGCGATCTTGTGCATCCAGATCTGTCTCACACCACCGTTCATGAAGTTTTGACCGATGAATTGAGATTGCGAAAGATCTGCTCGAAAATGGTTCCAAAAAACCTTTCACATGAACAAAACGACATCAGGAGAGAAAAGTGTCTTGACTTTTTGGAATCGATTGAAAGTAATGAAAATGTTTTGGAACGTGTCATTACTTGTGATGAGAGTTGGGTGTTCGAGTATGACACGGAAACAAAACGCCAGAGCATGGAATTCCACACTTCAGGCTCTCCAAAGCCCAAGAAAGCAAGAATGAGCAAATCAAAGATCAAGAACATGCTGATTTGTTTCTTTGATAGACAAGGAATCGTTCACAAAGAGTTCGTGCTTCAAGGTTAGACAGTTAATCAAAATTTTTACCGAGAGGTTCTCAAAAGACTCCGGAAAAGGGTCATGCGTGTGAGGCCAAACATCAAGACCGATTGGATCCTGCATCAAGACAATACGCCTTGTCACACAGCGATTTCCATAAACGGTTGTTTGGCTAGTAAAAATATTTCTGTGGCTTCTCAGTCTCCTTATTCACCTGACTTGAGTCCTTGTAACTTTTTCCTCTTCCCAATATTGAAAATTCACCTGAAGGGACATCATTTTAGGACACTCAAAAACATTCAAACGACTGTAACCGACCAGCTAAAGGCGATTCCAATATCCGAGTTCCAGCACTGCTATGAGAAATGGAGGAACCGTCTCCAACGATGTGTGGCTTCCCAAGGGAGTTATTTTGAGGGAGACAACGTTCAATTGTAATTATATTCAAATAAAAATATTTAAAAACAACAGCCTCATTACTTAATATACACACCTCGTATTGTCCAGTGTTCTGTAGCAATTAAATTAAAAAAGTATGCGTCTGTTGTTCGCTAAAAGTAAGTTTAATATTATTAATCACTTGAATTGTGGGCACATTTAGCAACTGTAATAAGTGATGGCTAATAAAGTGTATTTATTATTATTAAGGCATTTAGTACATTTAATATAAACACAAAAAATAACCCCCATATACAGAGGATCAGTATTAAATATCATCGAAACCCAATCCAACGAAACCTGTTCGGTTCAGATGCACCGAGTATTGGATTCTTCGACTGACCCAAATACAGAAGTGCCGTTACGTTATGTTCGGCGACCAAATTTTGCTTTTACGCATACAGTCTTATATTTCCTTTCGCTAGCGTCGCAAGACTACCTCGCATCGCATCCCAACGTTCTTCCGCACTTTAATCGATCTTGACGTAATTAATTCTCTCGATACTCTTTCACTCGTACGCAGACCTCTGCCGGGAACGCTGTAATTCAAGTGTAATTCCTTCTTTTTCTGTTATTACCGTAAATAATTGGCAACAGTTATTTAGGCGAACTCTGATGATGGTGCGATGTCTTTATTGAACGTCATTTCTACGTGGCAATCGTTTAATTAGACATGTTTAACGATTTGAGAATTTTCCACTGTAAATAACGCTTTTATTAATTAAGTTTTGTGTTCCGTTAGTTATTACATGAATGCCAGCTAATTAAGGATCAAAATGTTAATGAAAGGAATACATAGCGATACAAAAATGTGATACACTGAATAAAGTCTTTTAAAGGTCTATTCACATACGTCAGTCACGTCCGGTTTCCGTCAGTTCCGACAATTATCAGTTAGAAAAGATATGTTTTTCGTCGATCGCCGTTAAATGCGAAAGTTTAGTGACAACTGACGAGGACTAAACTGTCTCATTTACTGTGTAGGCAGTAATACTTCATAAACTAAGTTATAGTGACTTGAAAATAATACCAAATGTAAAACAGAACACAATTATTATTTATTATAAATGCTAATATTTACATTAGTACAATTGTTAAGAACCAATGGCTCTTGTTCTTCAATATTCGTTTCAATAGTTATTCTTCAGTCCTTCAGTTTACTATTAATAATTGTGCTTGTGCTTGTGGAAGATCTTAAAACTGTAACACTTGAATTACAACTGCTGGTTGCGAAAATCTATTCACTTATGTCGGATTTGCTAGCCACTGATTCTTCAATGTACCCTACGGCCACACTTGTAGACATAGCAAAAATATAAAACATTATTTTTAATTGAAATATATATCTCTTGAGAAAAAAAATTTCTTCCGACGTTCATATCTTTTAAGCATTGTGATACCTTCTCCAAAGTTCATTAACAATGTTGCTGAGGCTCTTTTGAAGCAGTGGCCAGTGTATTCCTTAGAATTTGTCAATTTTAAATATTCAGCTATTCCTGCATACATTTTTCCAAACTTATGGATACCAAGATATTGTTTAACGCTTCTTCCAGCTGAAAACTTGAAAAGGAATCTTGATGATTCCAAATTTGGGCGACACGAAGTGTACTTCCGATAAATTTGAAAATATCCTTTAACCACACGCGATGTTTTTTTTTTTCGTCGTTATATCTGCCAACGTAATGAACAATTTGTCTCCCAAATTCTGAATATCTTCTAGTTTAAACAATATTATGGACGCGATTTTTTTATAAATTAAGCATTTACTGAAAATCTTACCTTTGTACACAAGTAATCGTTGTCAGGACATCTTGGAGAAATTTTTCAATGTTATTTTATTCTAAACCCTAGATTTGTTGGTTTATATCCGCTTGATTTTGGGGCTTTAAAAAGGCAACGCGCTTTGATATTTAGTCACATCGATGTTCTTAAGTAGTCTTGGGTTACATTGAGTAAACATAAAGAAGAAGATTTCATTTTCTTTGACAATTCTACAAAATACACCAGCAAAATTTCTTCTGAATATAGCTTGACTTTTTCTTATCACAAAAATCAAGATAATTTCTACACGCTTGTTGATAAACTTTGCGAGGCTTCTCAGGCAGTAAATTCAATTCCACAATTCAGCGGGTAAATCTTCAGCATTACTATAATTCATTTTTTAACTTTGTATTAGTTCAAAAAAAGATTTCTGCCAATAGGCAATAACCAATACGTTCAAAAGATGAAGTATATAAAAAATATATTTGAAAAATATATATGCTCCGAGGTATATTTATATATTTTTTAAATATATTTTTTATATACTTCATCTTTTGTATTAGTTACTTATCACTTGTTATTGGTTAAACACCAGAGACACCAGCCTCACAAAAAATTGACAGAAATTAACGAAAAATAAAAAATAAGTTTGCTTCTATAGCAACGACTCTGTATAAGCCAACTTAATGTAAGCGTATTTCCAGGTTATTTTGCGTATTTTCCCTTTAAAATCGTGAAACTTGAATGATCGGCGAAAAATCATATGTTCAATTCGGCAACTAAGCTGATTTGATCACTTGGCTGGGTTCAAAGCCTCGACTGCATCTCAGCTTTGAAACTCCCAGCAGCGGCATTAAATCAGCTACTTTGTTGCCTTACAAATAGCTATTTCTAAAAACTTGCAGTGTCTATATACACTGAGTCGGCGCCGTCGCGAATCAGATCCGTCCATCGATGTTAAAACATAAAGCAACTACTATTAGTTTCAATTTTTTATGTAATTTAATTCTACCGAGACTAAAGGATGCCAAAGGATAACTTTATACGTAGTACTACAAGACATCCTCGATAGAATTTTCGCAACGCGAACAGCAACACTTAATCTTTGCGGTAGAGAAAACCTTAGTAATGTTAATGTTACTTAATTACATTTCGGCCTACATTCTGTAAGTAATTACGTATTGATAATTGATAAATGACATTTTAATACATTCTTTTACGACTGTTACGTTAATTGCACTTATCTATGAAGTTCATACATCTTCCAGTTGTTTGAACTCTTAACGGCACATAAATTTAGCGCGCATCCATTTGACTATTATTTGCCATGTTTTAGATTAGAGATTAGAGGTAACAAGCAATAATAACTTCTAGTCTAGTGGTACGATTGTAATTAATGAGATTGTGGACTTCTTTTAGCTTCTGGGTTAAATATAACAAATTTGGGAATTTTCAAAAATATAATTTGGAATTGATAACCATCAATTGTTTGTCTTTGCCTTTTTTATTATTTTATTTTACTATATGTATTTAGTTTAATTGTGGATACTAAAAGCTGTTAACCGTTGTAGTGGTTCAAAAGAACTATAACTTAAATAAGATGACACTGGTTAACAAGATTTTTGTCTCAAGAACAAAAATGCCTGATTCCCATATTCCCATATACCTGCTGAAATCAATTATGTGTTCAGAATTTCTCCATCACCCTTACTTTTTATGAATAATCGGTTATCCACCTAAAATATGCGTGCACAAATATGTAGTATAAGGGAACATGTCTTGACGTTATTTCAGTTGTCGGCTAGAGCTCGGAACTGATCAAGCAACATTCAATGGTTAATGTTTGAACATTTCTTGACGTGTAAAGACCTGCATTTCCCATTCCTAGGTAGCATCTCTTCTTACTTCAGTTGTCGGCTAGAGCTCGGTGAATGAACTGATGTTAACGTTTTGAAGAGAGTTGCGTTGTGGAGCGTTCAAGCTATTGTAGTGAAATGGCGAACATTTGATCACCTGTAAAGATGCCAAGGAAATCTGTAAACCACCCGAACTTTTTTTGCTACATTTGCGGCAAATTGACATTTAAATATCAAAAACGGCCTTTCACACCTCTCCTTAAAAAGTGCTATCTCAAGTGTAAAGTAGGTGATGTTGACAAAAGTTGGGCTCCCCATATTCGTTGTGTTTCGTGTGTCAGACTTCTTACAGCGTGGACAAAAGGTAAACGACATATGCCTTGCTATTCCTATGGTTTGGAGGGAACCATCAGATCATATTACCGATTGCTATTTTTGTCAAAAAATATAAGTGGTATGACTTCTAAATCCGAACATACTTTAAAATATCCTAACATTCCATCTGCACTGAGACCAGTACCTCACAGTCCGAAATTACCTGTGCCTAAATCTCCACCATCTAACCGACGATGAAAGTGCTAATGATACCAAGGCAAATGGAGCCCTGCTATGTCGGCAGACTATTGCTGGACGCTGAAGTGAGATGTTTTTGACGCAAAGTACACTCGAAAGTCATATATCAACACATTTTCCAAGTAAATATAGCACTTTGCACGGCATTTTTCATGATTCATATACATATTATAATATGTACTTTCACAAAATTTCATTGCTTCGTCCTCTGATACCCTGCCTGATAGAAAACAGATATGAAATAAGTGTAAAAAGTACTACCAAGTTCACACACTTTACCTGGTGGGACAAAATAATCTGAAATTTTGTTAACCAGTGTTATTACTCTAATCAATTTACTGTAATAATGTTAATAATTTTTATTATCCAGCAGGAATGTTTCCAATTAATAATGTAATTACATAATAAAGTAGGGGTCCAGGAATAAGAATCTTGTTACAAGCTAAATCATATATTCCCTAAGTAATAAAGAAATTAATTTTATGTGTTTATGCCAGACGGACGGAGCGGTGTGTTTAAAAATTAATATTTAATAACCGTATATGCAGGCATTAAAACGATTTTTTGCCAGATCTTCTTACCATTTTTATTGCTCTTTGGTCCTTTGCGGTATACGTTTTGACAGCCTTGAAAACCGTTTAAAACAGTTTTTCTACGGAGCATATAATGTATAATATTCCGCTGATGTATATCTATAAGTAAGAGATGTTAAAGTTGTTAAAGTTGTATTCTATTTAATTATAATTAAAGGACTATTAAAAACCAAATAAAATAAAGTAAAATAGAATATGTACAGGGTGGGGAGAATAAAATTTAATTAAATTAAAAAAATTAAAAAGGGGGCCCTCCCTTAAAAATAAAAAGTTATAGAATTAAATTAAGAAAATGTAAAAGGGGGGCCGCTTAATAAAAGTTTTAAAAATGTTTGAAAAAAAAATATATTAAAAAGGGGCCCCCTGAAAATGTACAAGTCTTAAAAATGTCTGAAAAAAATAATAAAAATTGTGATTGTAGGGGACCCCCTTTTACTTTTTCTTTATTTTTGTAATAATTTTTTTCATTTTCCTTGAATTTTACGTTTTTTAGTTATTTTTTTATTTTTATTTAAAATTCAAGCACGACCCACATAAGAGTACATAACATTCAAATGCAAGAAACATCACAAGTGCCAAAACAATTAACCGATAAAACACCACTGACACGTGAAAAATAAAAAGTTATAGAATTAAATTAAGAAAATGTAAAAGGGGGGCCGCTTAATAAAAGTTTTAAAAATGTTTGAAAAAATTAAAAAAATATATATTAAAAAGGGGTCCCCTGAAAATGTACAAGTCTTAAAAATGTCTGAAAAAAATAATAAAAATATAATTGTAGGGGACCCCCTTTTACTTTTTCTTTATTTTTGTAATAATTTTTTTCTTTTTCCTTGAATTTTACGTTTTTTAGTTATTTTTTTATTTTTATTTAAAATTCAAACACGACCCACATAAGAGTACACAACATTCAAATGCAAGAAACATCACAAGTGCCAAAACAATTAACCGATAAAACGCCATTGACACGTGAGAACACGGAATAAACATTTTTTATTTTTATAACAGCCAACTAATGATTACAAATTTTTAGAGGATTATACCCGTTTTTAATTCTTTTTTTATATAGTTTATCTCTTGAACGTATATGCCGTGCCGGCTAGAAATCTCTTTTTGATGCAACTTTAAGATATTTTTACGTTAATGACCTTATTTTAAGAAGTTTGACCACCCCTTGAAAATAAAATCACAAGACCGTAAACAACCCTGTATTTGTAAAAAAAAAATTATATAAATCTTTATATAATATAAAGTAAACAATATTGGAGATATAATCCTATTTCTATTAAGTATCTAACCTAAAAAATCGAATTTGCAAAAAAAACCGGAATATTACTTTCATAAGTGTTAAATAATAATAATTATATACTACAACTATTTACACGATCGATATCAACAAAGAAAGACTAAAGATGACTAAAATAACACTACGTGAATTTTTTTCTACTACCGAATTATTTCCACCGTCAACATTCCTTTTAAGGTGCGAAATACAGTTTGATGCCGTAATAAAATTTGTTTATATTTTCCGTCTTCAAAGCCATGTAAAAGATCGTATAATTGCATATCAACTTACAGGTGCAAGAGTCGAGATTCAATAGTTAGGTGTACGTGTACTTTCTTTGCTATCAGTGGAACGAACGAATCGGTGTCAATGCGAAAAAATAGGTCATCGTACGTATAAATTAAAACTGTCAATAAGGCAACGAAAAAGCAACTCCGACCAAAGCGAATATTCATCAGTTTAAGTGCTAAATCGACGGTGGTCCATGTGATTAATATCTTTTGTATAATGATATATACATAATACATTAATGAATTAGTTACAAGATATTTTAGCGTTTTTTATGCATATCTGCAACATTAAAAATTGTCTTGGTGATAAATATGTGGTTGTTTTAGTAATAGAATACCTGGAATTTTGTGTCGAGTTGGTTAGACACAATTTCAAGTTTTTACCACACAACATACAAACTGAAGTACAGCAGGTAAAGAAATAGAAGACATTTCATATTGCTGCTTATTAGTAGCTTTAATTGCTCTAAAACACGAGACTGTTTGCAACATAATTTGACAGCTTTATAGCCTCAAAACAAGAAATATGAATATGTATGATTAGTTCCTTGTAAAATATCAAAACGTTTTTTTAAATTTTTTTCATCTTCATACAACTTTGCAACTTTGTGGGAAAGTTAGATGTTGTGATGTTTAAATTTAATTATGTACATATGACATCTATAAATCTCTAGCACAAAAAATAATACATTATGGAGCAGAATTCGCTCTATGTAGGTACGGCTTTGTGTTTCTCTATATGAAGGTGTGTGCGAATGTTATTGCTAATGTGGTTACATTACGGTTATTTCACCAAGTAGTTTGACATCGTTACGTCGTTAAACCGATAGCATTCCTCCCGCTAGCATTTTCTACGGAATGAATGAAGACATCAAGAAAATAACTCCCTTTGAATTGACTCACTTGTGCTGTTGAACGGATTTGGATCTGGATTCGATGGCAAATGCTACACGCACTTGGACCACCTATATTCGGCCCTTTCTGCTACCTTCTTCTATGCAAGTGTGTGAAGTGTATGGATTGCTGCTGCATCTCCTCGGCGTAAGAGGACAGCATTGTTGATTTTACTCCTCAACACTGAAGGGTGTAGTGAGAGAGGTACCGACACCCCGCTGCGACCGACCTAAAAATGTATCGCCTCGTCGGTGATTCGAACCACCAACTTCTCCACAGAAGCTGGCGCTCTTACCACTGCCTAAATCCCGGCGTTTCGGTGCGAAAGAATGGGTTCGTAGAATTTGAGTAATAGAACGTTTTAGTACTTATACAAGGTGAGTCCGATATAAATAGTGCCAAAGTGACTGAGATAATAACATTGGTCAACAAAATTTCAGATTTATTTTGTCCTACGTGGTAAAGTGGGTGAATCTGGTAGTACTTTTTACACTTATTTCATATATGTTTTCAAAATGTTTCTATCAGGTAGGGTTTCAGAGTGACAAAGCAATGAAATTTTGTGAAAGTATATAATATGTGTAAAAATCATGAAAAAACGACGTACAAAGTTTCTCGGAAAATATGCTAATATATGACTTTCGGCTGTACTTTGCATCAGAATTTGCATCTCTCTTCAGCATCCAGCAATAGTCTATCAACATAGCAAGCCTCCATTTGCCTTGGTATCATCAGCACTTCCATCACCGCTTAGTGTTATGTCTTGTGGAGGTTTAGGCACAGGTAATTCCGAACTGTGAGGTACTGGTCTCAGTACACATGGAATATTAGGATATTTTACAGTATGTTTGGATTTAGAAGTCATACCACTTATATTTGCTAGGCAAAAATAGCAATCGGTAATATGATCTGATGGTTCCCTCCAAATCATAAGAATAGCAAAAGGTACATGTCGTTTACCTTTTTCCCACGCTGTAAGAAGACTGATACACGTAACACAGCAAATATGGGGACGCCAGTTTTTGTCGTCATCATAATTACATGTACTGGCTTGTGTGTTAGCTGTTATCAATAAACATAAGTGTTAAGTAGCAACGTGTGTGTTTCATTTAACTACGGAGTCGGTTGTTGTGGACGCAAATCCATAACAATTGTATAATGAAATAAGTGATTAAAACTAAGCTGAGATTGAAGTCGAGGAACTATTTTATATGGTTTAATATTTCTGTTCTATAAAAGCTGCTAATGATTATGCAATATTCTTTATTTTAATATTAATATATAACATTTATTGTAATGATTTCCCCCAGTTAATTGATACTTTCACTGTTATATATAAAAAAAAATTGGATGATACTAATAATGGAACGTAACACCCCATTTATTTATATGCACAACGAGAAATATTGATTTTGTAACAACTCATACAATAATTAAATAAATATATCAATCCCTCGTATTTAGGGTTTCTAAATATTCTACACCCCCAACTTGACTTGATTCCGAATTAAGTTGCTGCTGTGCTAATTATTGTGCTTAATCATTAGATTAAAATGGAATCCATTAAATACAAAATAAATACATATAATTACATAGAAATTAACAATTCGAAACATACAATTACAATGATAGGTCAGCTATGACCCAAATGTTTATTTTACCAAAAAAATCATTTTTATTATTTTTCACATAAATCCCAATAAATATTTTAGTTAAACCACTTTTTCCTTTTTATATGCCTTTATATCCCTAACATTCCATATCACTTGCAATACTTGAATGTGAATTAAATTGCATAATCTACTACTTTAAATTCTTATATCATTCTCTTTTGAAATGGATCTACCTCAGTGCTATCAAAGGTGTGAGTGACTCAATTAAAGTTTTTATTTTTTGTAATTGGGAGAGGATTTAACGTTGATGTCGTTAATAACGGATGCTACAGAACCCAATAGGGTACACTAGTTTTGTCCAAATCAATGAGAGTAAGGATTTTCGGTAAAGTATTTCTTGCGTCTCGTAAAGGTTTAATATCTTTGCCGTTACGAAATTTGCTAATTTCTATTCTTGACTCAATTATGGAGCGTTAAGAACCGGTATGGGAATAGCACTGACTTCTTTGACCTCGGCTACCGCATTTCCGTCTTTCTTTACTTCCACATCCATTTTATATAAAAAAATGTGATGCAATAGCTAAGGCATACAGTTTTTAAAGTTGAGATCAAGCCCGATTTTCTTAATATTTTACTGAACGAGTTTACCATTCAATTTGCAGTTTTCCTTAACTGTTACTGGGACTCCCAAAAGAGGATATTATTTGGCGGGGTATTCTAACACACTTCAGTATTGGCTAATCATTACACGACACTTTCTAGATCTCTCAAATCGTCTTCTAACCTATCCTCAACCACAGCGGTCAGGATGGGGTCGACTTCTAATGCACGCTTTGGTAATTGCGACGCATGTGAGCCAAGAATGCAAAAGCAACACATTTAGCTATAATCCAAACTTACTATAATCGATTAGAGTTCCATTTACTTGTATTATTTTCTGTTTTTTTTAATTCTAAGCGCGGTCGACTTTGATTTCGGAAATTGTCGGAATTTTCTGCTTCTCAATTGAAATAGTCGCGTAAAAAACCACGCTAAGAGCAATACGAAGAATATATCCATTCTATTATCTTTGAGTTAATTCCACCTGGAACATGTCGTTGTGTTGGGTTGGTACTTATATCAATTTGACACACGGAGTATGTATTATGGATAACCTAAATTTTACAGAACGTCTTTTTTATATTGATTTTAAATTCATATCTTTTTTATCTGTAATTCGCATAATTCGCTAAGCAGAACCTGATAGCTACTACAAAATCTCGGCGTAGAATTATCTCTCGATTATTACTGTATATTCAATTAATTAATAGTAGAACTTAACGGTGAGGAAACGTGTTGCGATGCGGGTAAGAACTTACGCAAGGCCGAAGCTCACTGCAGCACTCGACGAGTTAGATGTGGCTTACGAAGAAACACCTATTATTTCGGAATAGCGGAGTTTTCCCAAATGTCTACCCCGTAAAAAAATGCGTCGCATTAATGAATTGCAAGAAAAGTATTCCACTTCTAAAGAATGTTGTACAGAATTTGTTATAGTAGCAAACCGAGAATTTATCGGTTCTCTCCGTTAAAGTATATGTTAACAAATTGCCGCGACATCCACTTAACTGTTACATGAATTATTATTCAGGATCTGTCGGTGATACTGGTTTTGCGTAGCAGTTTCCGAATGGAGGACCTGTTCGCTCCAGTTTTAGCGGAACGAGACACGAAGACGAGGTCTCTTACTCCCAAGACAAAGATTAATGCGGTTTACCATATTAAACTTGATGAATACGGCGTATGTGATACTTTCCGCGCAGTGGAACTTGTCACACGTTGGGCCCCGCTGGAATTTGTCACTAACCGCAGCCGGTTTATCCACGATTGTTCACGTTGTTTCTCCTTATTCGATAGTTTTCCAAGATTGTGAATTTGTGCGTATTTTGTGTATATTTATTTAATTCAAAGATGTATTTCTTGATAGTCCAAACGTGCAGAAGAGATATGTTCGGCATATACGGAGGATGATCTAATGATTCAAACCTCATATCTCAAGAAACTCTAGCGTCGTATAATAATTATAATAATACCAATTCATTGACCAACAGTAGGTATAGAATATATTTGTAATAAAACATTACAAGTATCGTCACAATAATAATATACATACCATAAAAAGTATGAAACAAAACACGAATTGACGCGAATAACAAACAGAACAACATCCAAAATCAACAGAAAGCAGATATACTACATTACATATGTGTACATTACATAAACGCATTCGCATTCACGGCTTGAGTAAATTCTTCTGAGTCTAATTTGAAATATATATTATACAGAACATGAGTAACAAACACTTAATATATTATAGGACATGCATTAAAGAATGCATCTACAGTATAAAACGCATTTTCCAACAAGTAGAATTTCAGCCATCGAGCAAACATATGATGAGGGAGGCACTTCACCTCTTCGGGCAGCTGATTAGAAAGTTTTATACTCCAATAATGACTAGATTTTTGAGTGGTTAAAACCCTATCAAATGGTATTTTAATATTTTCTTTCATACTAGTATTATAGCTGTGGTTGTCGCCATGTTTCCCGAAGTGATTATAATTTTTGTGTATAAACTTCGATATTGTAAGTATATAGGCACTTATTAGAGTAAGTATCTATTCGCTTATAAAAGCCTGTTCGCACGATTGATCTCTTCTCAGGTTACATAGTACCCTCACAGCACGCTGCTGCAGAAGAAAAATACGTTCAGCACTTGCGGACATTAACAGCGTTACCTATTAACAGGACAAATTTATGAATAAATACATACGTACTAAACAAAAATATGCCTATATGTAATAAATACAGAGGTGAGTGAAGTTATGGATCTAGTAATTGATCGATATACATAATTAAAGAAAATATCATCATAAAGGAGTTCTGTAGCCACACACATTCTTACAACCGGGGATCCTCGCAATATGTTCGTTCTCTGTGGAGGTGAAGTGAATGTAGTAGCATGACAAGAACTCATTCTAGGCACATGGAAAGCCAAGACTCCAAGAAAATTGAGGCAGCCCAATGAATCCAAGCTTTCAAATAAAAAGCGCACCATGCAAATCGCATCTTTCTCCCAAGGACTGAACATTATGACGATTCAGAAGGATATTGTAATATATGGATGCTATCAATTTTGAAACAATACCGTCTCTGAATTTTCTCAAAAGAAAGAGAAAGAAATAAAAGAAAAATAAAGCTCTGGCTTATTACAAAACCAAGAATTGGGAATCAAAGAGCACACCAAGATTATTAAAATTTTCAACTTTTTTGAGAACTCGTTAATGGTTACTTGTGTATGAAACATAGCAGCCTTTACTAATATTTAAATTAAGATTAAAATTCGGAACACCAAGCACTAACAGTGTTGGTTTTCGGAACAAGGTTTTGATAAACAGATATAGTTTTAGATCTCTGCATAAGCAAGTAATAGGCAATCCAATATGGTCCATGCAGGCCCATGAGGTACTCCTGAAGATGATGCAAATTCAAATGATTCGTATCCATTGTAATAAACATAACTACGGCGTCAAAACTAATATGATGATTAGGGTGGTCCTTATTCCTAAGAAAAAAAATTTTCTATAATTTCACGGGGAATGGTTGTATTTTTCTTAAACCTTTTGAATAATTGTATATGAGGACGACTAGACTGAGCGAGAGCTTGATCCACTACAGTTGACAACATAATTTCCATTATGTGGTGACGACAAGCAAGCCATTATCAATATTTCGCTCCAAAAGAACGCATACTCCATGTCTTAAACCGGTGTTTACAGCAGTTGTGTCAAAATATAAACAATTCACCTTACCGCTCAAATTCCATGAATTTTATGTTTCGTAGACAGCTGACGCACATGTTTCACTTGTTTCACGGTCCAATTTTGGAACTGCTAGAAGTTGCTCAACCTCATGTGTTGGTACCAAAATTGGCAGTCGATCTACAGTTTCATCCTCAGTAAAATCTTCTATTAGCTTGCCATCCCAATGAATTGTTACTGGCAAATTCGTATGAACTCGCTTTTGAGAGACTCCACAACTACTTTTCGATTTTTCACACGGTGCCGACGAATGGAAGATCCATTGACATTAAACTCTGATGGATCACACCCTGCACTTTTCAAAGTAGATCTCACGACCATTGCTGCTTTTCTGTCACTCAATTTAGAGACATCAAGACTAGAAGCTAATTGGGTGTTAATAATATCTTTTCGACCTCGCTTTTGAGGTTGCCTATGCGAGTCTCCGCATGCAACAATTAGTGAGACTCATAGTTGAATTGGCCATACAATGTTTTTTGTTAAAGTTTGACAACTGGTAACGACCTCTAAATCTTGTCCAAAAATAAAAAGAAAAAATTCTGTTTCATATTTTGATGTTTAGAATCGTATGACAAAGTGCTGCGACTATAATTCAAAAGTCGAAAAATAAGGGCCACCCTAATTATGATGTTGAAGAAACAAGAGCTGGCAGTACCAGAAACCCGTAAATACTATCAAAAGCACTGCTTTTGTCAACAAATTAGTAATAGTTGACCTGCCGCGGATGAATCCGTGGTATGGAGAGATATATGAGATAGGTATATCACCTTGTAGATGCACTTATAGGTAACATTTTCAAACACCTTAGAAATAATAAGTTACCTAAAATAGACATAGGTCTATAATTATCAATGTGTATTATCAGGTTTCTTATTTTTTTTTATACATTGGGGTTATTCTAGCACGTTGCCTTAATGTAGCAAATACACAATTCTCCACAGCAAGATTAATTATTATAGATAAAGAGAGCAAGAACATATCTCCTATCACCAACTAGGAAATTTAGTGTTAAGCCGTCACCAGCGTTAAGATTTTCAGGAAGGTGTGCCATAATTTAAAGTAACTCATCTTCAGTCACCAATTGGAGAGAATAACTCAGTCGGAGTTGAGGTATGTACAAGCACGCAGGTAGGTAGACAAAAATTTGGAAGCAAAAACATTAACAGCTTGAGCGGAGTTCACACGAACTTTTAGCATTAGTTAGTCAAGTGTTTATTCCTTCACGCTCTATGAACCGGAACCGTTGAGTAATATACAGGGTGTTAAAAGAAACGTGTCACAAACTTTGAGGGCCCAAAATATTTAATGACATGGGTCCGCAAATGGATAGATTCCGAAATGCGAAGGATTATGCCTTTCTGTGGCATTTGTGAATTCTTTATTAAACATTTGGATGGGCATTTTTGGGTTACAGGTTACCAGATTCGATTGTTTTACCAAACCGATTAACAGGCGCTGCTTAGTTAAACTTTTTTTAATACACATTGGGTGATCTTTTAAACGATATTCCTTTGAACCAAAGGAACAAATATGGTTCCAGCGTGATGGTGCTCCGACACGGACCTTTTGGACAAAGATAGGTAGGAACGCGCGGACCCGTTTCATGCCCTGCAAGACCGCTCGATTTAAACCCCTTTGATTTAGTTCTTTGGGGACCTCAAGGACCTGCATCAACGAGTAGATCAAGGATATCACCGAATCCTAGCGAACGTGGGGGTTCTCGAAAGAGTTCGATGGTCCTCGTGGCAGAGAAGTTTGACTTTCTGTCTCTGTTGTTTGTTCTATAATAATTTTTGTTTGCTATCTCAACAAGCTGTTTCGTATCTCCGAAACCTACCATTTGCATATCCATCTTCGTCAAGACTTTTCTGCAGATTTTGAGCCATGCTATCCACCTTCACACACCCTATACATTGATATAATTTATAAGCTGGAAATTACTGGTGATGTGAGAAGAGCATCTCCTCCAAGATACCAAAAATACTTTCCTTCTATGTAGAATCTACAAAGGGGGACAACTTAGTTGGCGAAATACGCATCTGGGCTATTCGCTCATTAAGGAAGGTGATCATCAATACACTAGGCGCAATAGAAAGTATCGGCAAATCGGTGAAATTTAGAAAGTAATGTTCAATCAAATTCTTTGTTTTCAAAAGCGTTTCTAAACCATTAAAACCAGGCATTTTCCAACAGAACACATTTGGTGCTAATGATGGAAAGATAGTCTGGCATGCTTTACAATACTCCAATATTTTTTAATTATTTGTTTCAATATGTATAAGGTGCTGTTCTTTTGTTTCATCATTTTGTATAATGAAGTACATCTTTAATATCATTAAAAACAGACGTTTTCATATTCCCCATGATGTCGTCAAAGATCAAGTCCTTCATAAAATACAATTCTTATTATACCATAAAGATATTTTGTTACTGACGCTTATATATGTAGGAAAACTAAGCGTTTCACCATGGTATACCAAGAACTAATCCTATACATCAAATCGTCGGAAATAGTTGAAAATAATAAACTCCAAATAGCTCTCGATAAAAGAGTTCTTTTGTACCGGCCTTAGATAATGAAGAATACCACGATAACATATTTCCACGGCGCGAACTGTGGACCGTAATTAAAGACATCAAATCGCCCGACATCCAACGTTACTTTATTAGTATTCGTAGAATAGCAAGTCTTCTCCTCCTATTGACAATTTTCACTTTCATAATGCGTCCATTTTCTCAAGTAATTCAAATGTATTCGTGTGTGTATGTTTCTATAAATTCCCTTTCAAGTGTCGACGCCACTGTTTCCGCGTACCGGGACGCCTCCATATTCTATTCATATCGAGTGAAAAGAGACCCGAAAATTGGACGTGGAATCGGAGAAAAAGAAATGATCTCGTGAGATCGACAAAGCGTAAGCGGTGTACGTCTAATTTCGAGTAGCTAATTAAACGTTTTAAACGAATTCGACGGTGTAATTATGAAAGCCGAGAACGACTATAAAAACCTTCTGTTATTAATAATCAAAATAGCCAGTGGTGTATTAATGATATTCGTCTGTCTGCGGCTATATTGCTTCGTCATTTCTCGTCGCGTTTATTTTAAAATAAATACTATGTTGGGATTTCCTTCGTGATTATTTTCAATCTTCAACAACACATATTAATTATTTTTTACATGTATTTGAATGTATATCGACTAGGGGTGGTCAATTGTTATGCAACGCTATGATAGGAATTCCGAAAGAAATGCAACGTTCAGTAAATTCATTATTTATAAATTTTGTAACCACGACTTCCTTAAACAGACTAGATATATGAATTATGCAGAATGACCATCAAACAAGCCACGTCTCCGTATCTTTTTTCTCGTTTTATGAATATGCACGCAAAAGAAACAGATTAATACATAGGAGTGACTAATTATGCCCCTACAAAGTTGTTTGCAATGCTCGCATATTTTCTGTAAAATTAAAATAGTGAATAACAGTATTTGAAAGGTGAAAAAGTTATTGCTTTTATTGAAATTGTTTGTCTCTCTTTGACGACGTAGCGAAGAAGTTGCTAAACTAAACACGGTGAATTCTTCAATGGTGAACTTTCAGAAGAGGGGAGTTTTTGTACTAGTTCACTAGCGAAGACTTGTTGCAAAAACTGTTGTTTTGTAAATAGATATGAGAAAACTGTTAGACGCTTAGACTTTAATTATCTAATAATCGTTTATTATGCCGGCCACCCATATTGGCTCTCACCAAGATAATTCGAGTGGTATTATGACATATAAAATCTTACGAACAATAGGGACCCATAGGAAAGAAACATTTATCTAAAATTTACTTATGCTTCACAATTGCACAATCCAAACAGAAACCTGGTTCATTAGGACATTTGGAACAAACATAGATGGTATCGGTGCGTCTTCCATTTTCAGAACAGGTTTTGCAAGGTTTCCGAGGAATTCTTTTGTTATCATCTGCTTTCCCCCGCGGTTTTAAAATGTGTTCGCCTTTTTTTATGGAAGGGGAACGAATAGGATCTTTTAATAATTTTTTTATGACTGACAATCGGAACTCATACAAGGAAATTTTTCTTCCGGAATATTTATTGTAGAGATAATGTGCATCATTTGTAGAACATGTACGAAAACTTTTGGATGAGCACCTAACGGTCTTTCTCCCACATGGATAGTAGGCGAGCATTTGATCTTATCTGCCGCAGAAACCACCTGACACATATACAACGCGTTGCATGTCTCAGCGTAACGGGCGCAATGCGAACCACCCCTACGGCGGCTATGGAAGCCCTCCTATGTGTTCCACCACTGGATCTCTTCGTGGAGGAGGTGGCACTTAGGACGGCCATAAGATTACGGGCTGGCGGTCTTCTGGATGCGGCGGGGGCGGTGCGTGGTCACGTTAGCATTGTTCGAGAGGGCGTCACCAAGATGCCCCTCCTCGATGCTGCGAAGGACTGCGTGCCCCCGGT
>JARFOC010001328.1:144835-156562 GCA_031763485.1 Osmoderma eremita
TCAAACAAATTTCTTCCTACTCAAATACGTCAAATAATAGATGCTTTTTTGCACATTTATAAATGCACCTAAGGCATGTTTAAAATACACATCGCACATTCGTGCTTACACATTGCGAGGCAGCCAATGAATGCAATAAGCAATCTACTATCCATGCTACGCATGTAGGGTCTACGTTGAGCGTTAGGTCGTACAATTAGAAAGTTTCGCTAGTGTACATCTAAGGTTGCCGTCATACGTACGTCTAATATCGCGCGTCATAACTACTGTCAGAATACGTTTTTATTTAAATATAGTTCAATATATATTCTTTAAGTTGGTAGTAGGAAGTAGTAAGGGGAGAGAGAGTGAAGATGAAAAAGTGTTTTGTAGGCAAGAGGAACGAAAATATAGAAGATTATTATCATGAAAAATGTGCTTTGGCAAAACGAATGAAAATGACAGAAGCTGAATGTATCCATCATATAATACATGGCATTGATAACTTTACAATAAGAGCACAGTTAGTGACGACACAGTGTGCATCATCTGTAGAGTTATTTAAGTTATTAAAATTATTAACAAATGAGCTAGAAGTGACAAATGATAGAAAGGAAAGAAAGTGTGGTGTTTGTGGTTGGAGAGGACATGAAACAGAGCGGTGTTATTTTAAGAAAGAAGTTAAAGAAGAAAGTAAGATGATAGCACCAACAACAAAACCAAAAGTTATTTGTTACTCATGTAACCAAGCAGGGCACACAGCGAAATTTTGTGAAGAGCAGAAAGAAATTACACGTTTCCGGTGTAAAAGTAAAGGTCATGTAGTACGACAATGTACAAAAGAAATGGATTCAAGAGTAGCAATTATACAAAATAAAACTCGGACAAACACAAATATTACGAAATACATTAAGAATGTTAAATTGAATTCTGATATTAATCTAATCTGACCCAGGTAGCTCGGAGTGTACTATTTATTAAGGCAACTCTTGTGTTAATGCATGGACTGAAAGTCATAAGAGAGAAGGAGGAGCTCAAAAGCGTTGGACCGTCGGATTTTAAGGTAACATCGCCAAGATATGTAGTTGCTAATATTATTATTGATAATGTCGAAGCGGAAAATGTTATGTTTCGAGTGGTACCAGATGATACTCAAACTACAGATGTACTTATTGGACGCAGCTACACAGAACTTCCTCATATTGTTTATATAAAAATGGATGAGAACTTAAATTTCTACTACCGGTTTGAACAATTTCAACAAATATTACCAAATTTAGATATTGAACAAGCAACTACTGCGAAGATGATAGAAGAAAATCCAGTTACGCAACCATTTTCAATTAATTTCATTCAAGTTATGAACAAGAAGAAAGAATACATATTACCGATGATGAACCTGACCAAACATGAGAAGAAAATTGAACGGAAAACCATTGAGAAATACCAGATATGCGAAATAGAAAAATTGAAGGAAGGAGACCAATAGTAGCTGAGGATTTGAAGATTGGGAACCAACCGAGAGAAAATGTGGATGAATTGGTCAACATGCTAAATATGTACAGAGATTGTATCGCGGCAAATATATCAGAATTGGGGCGCACAGATATCTTGGAAATGGACATTATAGAAAAAGCTGGAAGTACGCCTATTAGTAGTAAGCCATTTCGAGTGAATAATGAGGAAAGGAACCAGATAAGAGAAATTGTATCAGAGTGTAAAACGGCCGGATTGGTTACTGAAACAAGTTCGCCCTATTTAAGCCCAGTATTACTGGTAAGAAACAAAAACGGTGAACCACGACTCGTTATTGATTACCGTAAGTTAAACGCACAAACTCAAAGGGTAAGTTATCCACTGCCGAACCTGGACAAAGTAGCCGTAGTGGTCTAGTGGGTTGGTTGCTAGACTACTAAATTGAATAGCCCGGGTTCGATTCCCGGCCGGTGCCAATAACATCGATGGCGTTTTTACGGCCACGGCTCGACTCAGGCTGTAAAAATGAGTACCCGGAAGTCAAATTCTGGGGTAATAATAGACGGTCGGCTCGTAGCGCTTGCCACGTTACAGTCCTACTGCGCGGAAGAGGCTAGTAACCATGGTAGACCACACCCTGCCTTCCCCTAAAAGAGCCTGGAGGCTTGTTAAAAGGGGACTATTATTATTAAGTTAAACGCACAAACTCAAAGGGTAAGTTATCCACTGCCGAACCTGGACAAAGACCTGGAACTATTAGCGGAAAGCAAGATGATTATAGTGATGGATTTAGCACACGGATACTTGCAGATGTCTTTGAAGGAAGAAACTCGAGCAAAAACCGCTTTCATAACACCCGATGAAACTGGAGAATTTACGCGAGCTATTTTTGGACTCATGAATGCACCATTTTACTTTTCAAAATTGATGCAGCTAAAGCTCTGGGACCGCTTAAAGGTCAAGTTGTATTATTTTACCTCGATGATATTCTAATACTGGGAAGAATTTGGACAGACCTTATGACGAGATTAGAAAAGGTACTAGAAGCCTTACGAAAGGCGAACCTAACGATAAAGTTATCCAAATGCGAGTTTGGTACAACAAGAGTGGAATACCTTGGTTTCCTTATAACTTCCGAAGGAATTCAACCAGGACCACCGAAACAAGATGCAATACTCAAATTTCCCCGTTCGAAAAATGTGCATCAAATGAGAAGATTTCTTGGACTAGCAGGATTTTTTCGCAGATTTATTAAAGATTTTGCCGCAAAAACAAAGCCCTTGACCCAACTTCTGAGGAACAAATGGGGAACTCAGCAAGATGAAGCATTTGAAAAGCTCAAGATGGCATTAGTAAGCAAACCTGTACTACAAATTTATAATCCAAACAGTAACTGCACCGAATTAAACACCGATGCGAGTGCCACGGGATTGGCTGCCATTTTGTTACAAGAAGGTGCTGATGGTGATCTGTAGCTAGTGTATATGATTAGTAGGAGAACATCAGAAGTAGAAGCAAAATATCACTCGAGTAAACTTGAGTTGCTAGCAATCGTGTGGGCAGTAGAACGACTGAGGATATTTTTGTTAGGGATCGAATTTACGGTGGTGGCTGATTGCCAGGCTCTCATCTATTTAAATGCCAACAAAACTATTGGCAGAATCAAGCGAAAGCTTGAATATAAAATTAAAAAGATTTCTGAATGTTTTTATATTGTTGCAGGTGCTGACCGAACTCTACTAAGTAACCAAGCAAGTAAACGCCTAGAGCTGATAAAAAGAATAGCCAGTATCAAACCTAATACATTTGATCCATTAATGTCATTTCCTAAATTATTTACTGGATTAAGCATTAAGAATTTGTGTTGATTTATCTAAATTAAATCAAAATGTACAAAGAGAGCTATATCCTATTCCTTCAATAGACTATACGTTAGGACAATTAGAAGGTGCGAAACTATTTACCAGACTAGATGCTAATTGTGGATTTTGGCAGATACCATTAACACCGGAATCGTCAACACTTACTACCTTTATAACGCCGTTTGGAAAGTATAAATTTCTTCGCTTGCCATTTGGCATATCATCCGCACCAGAGGCATTCCAAAAGAAGATACGAGAATCGCTAGAAAGATGTTCAGGCGTCATTTGCCATTTTGACGATATCGTTGTGTTTGGGAAGGACGAAATAGAACTTGACAACCGACTAAGGGTAGTTTTGGCTAAATTATCTATTGATGGATGGACCTTAAATAGAGATAAATGCGAATTCAAGAAAGATTTCATAAAGCTTCTGGGACATGTCGATCCTAAAGAAGGAGTTTCGGATGCTATCCTAAAGTTAGAAGATCTAACTAATGTGACAGAGTAAAGAAGAATACTGGGAGTTGTCAATTTTATGTGTAAGTTTGTTCCTCATTTGTCAACGTTGACTCAACCTATGTGCGAGCTATTAAGAGCAAATAAGGAGTGGATGTGGGACACAGTCCAAGTAAATGCTTTTGCTAAAATTAAACAAGCCATTGTTAATTCGCCTTACTTGGCGCTATACAAAAGCTCTAGAGAAACTATAGCTTCAGCGGATGCGTCATCATTCGGCTTGGGAGCGGTTCTGTTACAGCACCAAGACGATGGTTCCATACGTCCGGTGGCATATGCTTCAAGATGTCTTACAGATACAGAGGCGCTATGCGCAGATTGAAAAAGAAGCTTTGGCTATTGCTGACAAATTTTCGGAGTTCATTGTCGGTATTAAGAGCTTTGTGGTTGAAACAGACCATAGACCTCTGGTGGCAATACTCGGAAACAAAGACCTAGATAGTATTACGCCGCGATTACAACGGATTAGATTACGATTGTTGAGGTATGCTTTTATTATTAGATACACGCCTGGGAAACGGTTGATATTGGCTGATGCCTTATCTCGCAGTCCTAAGCATAACCTGGAAAGTGATAATGAGCTCTCGGGAGAAATTTTAGCGTACGTACAACTTGTAACATCATCAATTCCAGTGTCAGATACAAGATTAAAGGAGATAGCGGAACATCAGCTGAAGGATACGACTTCGTTGGAACTGATTAGATATTGCCAAAAAGGTTGGCCATCAAAAACGCAAATTTCTGAAGAGTGTGCACCCTACTGGCAATACCGTAAAGAGATTTCCCTTCAGAATGGCTTACTGTTGATGGGATCTAGATTAATTATTCCAAAAACCATGAGAGACGATATCATTAATAAACTCCATGAAGGGCATCAAGGAGTAACAAAGTGTCGCGCACTTGCTAAGCAATCGGTGTGGTGGCCTCCTCAATCAGAGCATCTGGAAAACACAATCAGGAATTGCTCTCAGTGTATTTTGTACAAGTCCAATCCACACGAGCCATTAATATCAACATAATTCCCGGATCGCCCATGGCAAATAATTGGAATAGATTTCTTTAAATTCAAAGCAAATTATTCTGGATTTACTGAAATTGCTTTACTAGAAAATATGACAGCTAAATGTGCAATAAACCACATGAAGTCAATCCTGGCAAGGCACGGCATACCAGAAGTGGTAAGAGCTGATAGCGGGACCCAATTTAAGGAGTGCTTAGAATTTAAAACTTTTGCGAAAGAATTTCGCTTCAAATTAGTAACCTCCAGTCCGTATCATAAACAAAGTAACGGGTTTATCGAATCAGAGGTCAAAAACAAAAAAAAACCACTTGAAGAAATCAACGGACACTTACAGAATGTTACAGTTACAGATGGGTGAAAAGATTCTAGTGACTGATCGTAAGGAGCAAGGCACTATTATTAAGCACCATGAAAGTCCTCGTTCTTATATTGTTGAGACTCCTATGGGTCAATTCAGGAGAAACAGGAAATTCTTGCATTCTTTAATTCATAACGTTCCAGGAAATTCCAATCCTGATTATCCGGTGCCTGATTTAGTTGTTCCATTAAATGATGCTCAGCGGACCAATGCGCCTTCTTCTGAGAAACCTGTACTACCGACTAAGGAAGCAGCACCAACCCGATCCTTGGGTTCTGAACCGCCAATGCTAAGATGCAGCCAAAGAGAAAGAAGACCTGTGGAACGTTTAGATCTTTAAAAACGGGAGATGTATAGTCAAGGAGTAGTGCAGTGGTGGCACTGGAGAGAAAGAACTTCGACTTCACGCGAGAGTATTATTATGAGCTTCTGTAATGGCTTTGTATTTGTATTGATGTTATAGATATAGAACAGAATAAACATATATCGAAATTAATCAAGTTTTGTGCCAGAGTATAACATTACAGACTTAGTAAAAGACTATAAAGTAAAGAACGGGCTGTTATGCAAAAGTGTTAATGTAAACGATAATATGCAAGATTTATTTGTAGTGCCTAGAACAATGAGAAAGATGGTTGTTATAAAGTATCATGATTTAATGGGGCATTGTGGTACCGAAAGGACGATCCGTAAAATACAGCTTTAACTTTCCAAAAATGTGTGCTTATGTTAAGCGACATATTCACCAGTGTGTCGAATGCATCCTCACTAAAGCAGTACCGGGAAAACAGGCAGGCGAATTACATCCAATAACACCCGCACGACTCCCATTTGCATTAGTGCACATAGACCACCTCTGACCATTCGTAACGTCCAAAAGGGGCAATCAATATATTTTAGTTTTATGTGACAATGTAACAAAATTTGTTAGTTTACAGGCAGTACGTAACACCAAAAGCGAACCCAACATTAAGAATATTGAGTTCATTCGAAGATTTGGGGCTCCGGAAAGAATAGTTACCGATAGAGGAAGTTGCTTTACATCTCGGAAGTTCGACAGTTTCTACAAACAATATGGAATTAAACATACATGTAATTCTAGTCGACATCCGCAAGCAAACGGTTTGGTGGAGAGAATCAATGTTGTAATACTCCCTATGTTGCAAGTAGCTACATTCACCTCTAGCGAAGTAGCATGGGACCTACACCTAGAAAATGACCTAAATATATCAGTGAATAAGACAACGGAAAAATGTGCCTTTGAATTACTGTATGGATATATACCCAGACTCAAGGATGGGCAACTTAGAAAATTGACAATAGATAATGAAACATATACGAAATATTTACAAACTAAAGCTGCTGGGCATATGATAAGAGAACAACAAAAGTACAAAGAACAATATGATAAACACCGTTATAAAAATGCAAAGTACGACGTAGGCGATATAGTGTTCATGAAGCGTGCAATTATTTCAACTGGAGAATCAACTAAATTACAACGCAAACATCGAGGCCCGTTGACCATAGTACAAGTTTTACCAGGAGATACCTATAGAGCAACTGAATTGTGCGAAACCAATGGTAGAAGATACAACCACAGCTCATGTGAATCAACTGAAGATATGGAGGTCAATTGAAGATGAGAATGGAGAAGAAGACGAAGTAGATAATGAAGATGAGGCAAGTGAAGAAATCTTAGAAGCAAAATCATACCCCGACAGAGACCAGTTACCAGATTCGGAGGAAGAAGAGATTGAAGAGGACACCGAAGAAGACCACACGAAAACGACATCAAAACAGCTACCCAATCAGCGAGAAAAGAAGATCCCTAAACGTTTAACAAATTACGAATTGTATTAACTTAAGTTAGCTATCGATTTTAAATATCTCGAAGGCGAGATCTAATTAGGGTGGCCGAGTGTCAGAATACGTTTTTATTTAAATATAGTTCAATATATATTGTTTAAGTTGGTAGTAGGAAGACTTCTTCCTACTACCGAGTGATGATGAAAAAGGGTTTTGTAGGCAAAAGAGGCCGTGGAATTATTAAAGAAATAATATATACTACATACGAAGTGTTTAATTAAATAAAGAAAGTGTGACATTACACTACGTCCGAAAATGACGTCTTCTGGCTGTGACAAATTGACGTCAGTTTCTGGCACTTCAGACGTCTTTCAGAACGTCATGGTCGTCACGAATATTACCAAAATATGACGACATATTGTCGTCAGTCTGCTACCTGGGACACCAACTTAATTGGCATACAATCATTTATGGACACAATGTATTAGTGTATGTAGGCAAATAAATAATTCGTTTAACGGTCAAACAAACTTCCGAGAAAAATGAACACAGCGATTAGACAAATCCCTTTTAAATAAGTAAGCAATAAGAATGTTTGTAACTACTAATAAATAAAATTTTATGTTCCTGCAATTCTCCAAAAAGAAATAAAAAATGGTTCCTATAAAAGCATAAGCTAGTGTTTGGGGTGATTCCCTGCTCTGTTTTCAAACGAATTACAAATATGTTGATTCAATGGAACTATTTATTGCACACACATGATATGAAAAATGATGATTATGACATATGACAAATTACTTGTTATTACAATTGATATAAAACAAAAACATCTCAGGCTCCTTGTGATCTATAAACATATTTACAAGTAAACTACATAAACAGCTAGTAATGACGCAATCCAAAATAGGGGAAATGTGCCTATGAGGGTCTCCCACCTATGATGGCCCACCAGCTGTATTTTGAAATAGTCCGCGTTTATCTCACCAGTTTATGTATGCTCAGTTTATGTAGCAAGTGCCTTCTTCAGTTCATACCGACTTTCATACAACTGTGCCTTGTCTAAGTGAATTTATAAAATAAAATTGAAATTGGTAAGTCTTGATGTAATAAAATGACTTTGATGTGTTGTGCTTTACTTCTATTGTAATCATAACTGGCGGTTACTTTTGATATAAAAGGAAAGACTGCATGTTGTGCCTCGATTGCTACATTGAAATGTAGGTTAAACTAAACAAAACAGGCGCTATGAGGTTCTAGAATTACTATGCGCAGTTGCCTATGATGGACCACAGAGTGGTTTCCAATGGTGGAGCAGGAGACTATCATAGAGAACAATATATAATCAAATAATATACGCTACATTATAACAACTATTGTATATTTTATTATTTATAGACATCACTACCCAAAAAAGACAACAGTGGGAGGAGCATGACAAAATGACGTACAAAATAAAAATATGGGATTTAAGCTAGCGGCAGAAACTTTTAGTGTTCCCCAAACAACTCTGCGAAGACGATTTACTAAACAAGACTGCTCCAAGGGTGAAGAGGGCGAAGAACAACATTCCCTAGCTCGGTAGAAAGTGAAATCGTCGACCATATTATAGACATGGAAACACGGTTTTTTGGTCTTACCAGTAAAGAGTTACGTAAGCTGGTATATTAAGTGGCAGAAAAAAATAAAATTAATCATACTTTTAATCGCGAAACCAAAATGGCAGGATGGAAATGAGTCAGAGGCTTCCTAAAGCGTAATTCACGTATATCTTTAAGGACACCAGAAAGTACATCATTTGCCAGGGGCCAGGCGTTTAATAAACCTAACATACGCGCCTATTTCACTGCGTTGTCTACAATTCAGGACAAATACGGCTTTCCTCCTGAAAATATTTATAATATGGATGAGTCAGGTTTAACGACGGTACAAAAGAAATCTCAAAAAATTTACGCTGCTAAGGGTCGCAAACTAGTTGGAGCTCTTACTAGCGCTGAGCGTGGTCAACATGTGATCTTAATTTGTGCCATGAATGCTATTGGAACATACTGCTCTTATTTTCCCTCGACAAAGATTGAAAGACGAACTCATGAACGATGCACCTCCAGGGAGCATATATTTCGCCCAAGAAAAAGGTTGGATGACTACTGAAATTTTTTGTAAATCGCTGAAACATTTCTTAAGGTATACGAGGGCATCCAAAGACAGCAAGGTTCTGTTACTTTTAGATGGGCATGGCAGTCGCAAGGGCCTTGAAGCTCTGGAGTTTGCAAAGGAGAATGGTATTGTTGTCTTCTGTTTCCAGGCTCATTGTTCCCATCATGTTCAACCTTTGGACGTTGGATTTTCCCGACCACTTCATACTTACTACGACCAACAAATCGAGTTGTGGTTGCGCCAGAACCCAGATAAAACAGTAACAAAATTTAAAATAGCAAGTCTGTTTAATCGAGCTTATTTGAAGAGTGCACTGCCTCTGAACGCAATAAACTCCTTCAAACTCCTTCCAACTTCTTTTCGATCCAGATGTGTCTGAAGATTGGGAATTTTCTCCATCATTAACAACAGACAGACGACTTTCGGACGACCCATTTGAGGATCATGAAAGTCAACCACAACAATCAGAAAGTGATCTGCAACCAGGGCAATCCGGTCAGAACTCGTCATCAGCAGTCCTTGACATCTCGTTAAAAGATATTTGTCCTTTTGCTGCAGCTCTAGTAGGTACTCTAAACCAGAAAAATGGAAGAAAACGTGGGAAAACAGGATATTTGAACTCGACTCCACAAATGGAAGAATGAAAGGAAAAAGTAGCTAAAAAAGTATCCAAAGTAAGGAAACAACATGTCAGACAGGCATGTCAAGACAGCTCCAGTAATGAAAATGAAGAATTTTCGGAACTAAATGATGCCGACGATGCAGCGTGCATTTATTGCAACGAACTGTACTCGCAGTCACGTTCTAGAGAAAAGTGGATCCGTTGTCAAGCGTGCAACCTGGTGTCACAATGAATGCGCTGGTGTTGACAATCGGTGCAAACATTTTATCTGTGAATTGTGTACCTGGATTGTGCGATGATTTGAGTTAAAATATTTTTAGTACAAAATAGTTTCATTTATATTATTTTACTTGTTAGAATACATTTTTGTTTAGTATATATTGAAACTACTAAAAAATATACTTTTTTATATTTGTTGCAAAGGGGCCATCATAGGTGCATATGTGCCTATGATGGCCTTTTGCACGACCTTAAAAAACCCTTATATTTTTTTTATGAAGAAGTAATCGCTGACCATAATCTACAATCAATAAGAAGCAGGTAGGTGCTTAGCAGCCTTTAATAAATACATAATTAAAAAAGATATGAGGTAATTTCCTTAAAGGGCCAACATAGGCACACTTCCCCTATCGATTATTCTTAGCATCAACTCGCGTTTAAACTTAACTTTACCTGTATCTTATACCGCATCTGTTATTCTCCAAAATGTGAATTACCTTTCCAGATCCCGTAAGCGTTCGCTGGCCCTCGATCTACGGCGATTTACTGGCGGAGGTCTGCCCGTTTGCTTGGGTACCTGTTTTAAAATTGGTTGTAATTCATTTGCAAAACAACCCCAATTTCATTCAAATTAGTTTCTTTACTTACGGTTTCGCAGAGTCGTTCTACAATGTCTTCGTCTTGGTGCGGCAGCAATAAATGCGGCGTTTGACAAATAATTAATGGCGTCTAAAAGTAATTGAATGCTCATTTTTCAATATTCAACGAAACTACTACTTTTATATTATTCGAATTACATTGGATACGTTTTGACAGTTCGCAGTAGTTTTGTCATTTATAGAAGTTGAATATGTTATAATTATGTACATTTATATTATATAAATTAGACATATGTGCTGACACCTAATATCATGATAAGTATTGAATGTGTATTTAACACGGCCTCCTGTATAAATGATACACTTACAGCCTATGCGGCCCTACGCGTCAACAATTCTGGTGAAATAACATACAATAGTCTAGTGGCTCCATCTGTCCGAATACAAGCATTTAACACAAATAAAGCACAACAAATATGTATTACTGATCACATAACTTCGATTTAATGCTGCATAATATGAATTCTCCATCAAACATTTTTCAAAACAATTAATGATTGTCACAGTGTCAGTTTCTGTTAGATTTACTTGAAACTGTCAGTAATAAGTATTCAAAATGCCTCCAGTAAGAGAGGAATTGCAACTCTTATAATCTAGAAGGTGTGTCATTATTTCCCGGTGAAATTATATACGCAGTGGTGAACAGTTTTAGCTGATCATGGCGGTATTTAACATAAAATTAACTACCCATTATTGAAATTTATAAACAAATATGTTTTCCTTTTGCAAATATTGAATGTTCGTCAGAATATTTCACTGTTTGCAGTAAACATTTTAAATTGGCGGACTTTAATTCCTTATCAAAACGTCGCAATCTTGTTTCAAGCGCCATAGAGGAGACCGGGGACAAAAGTAACACGTTACGAAAGTAACAAACCTTCTATAAATTCACAGAATCGTTTTGAAGAATAGTTATAAGCGCTACACAATGCAAACGTAGACTCCCTCTCGCCTGAACTAGTCGCCACGGTATGTATCTTAAGTTGGAGGGAGTAAAACTGTCATGGCGGCGCAACTCTCCCAGCCCAGCAGATGTCTCTGAGTGAATGTGG
>JARFOC010001328.1:182472-198327 GCA_031763485.1 Osmoderma eremita
GGACACTCGAAAACATTCAAACGGCTGTAACCGACCAGCTAAAGGCGATTCCAATATCCGAGCTCCAGCACTGCTATCAGGAAAGGAAGAACCGTCTCCAACGCTGTGTGGCTTTCCAAGGGAGTTATTTTGAGGGAGACAACGTTTAATTGTAATTATATTCAAATAAAAATATTTAAAAACATCAGTCTCATTACTTAATTTACATACCTTGTATATAATATAGACCTAATATCGACATGCGGTTTGTAATCCATAGTTCTTCGGGACGTTAAGAATTTTTGAACTCTCGATATTCTCAACCGACAATTATCGAGGGCACTGTATATTCATATGTAAACTCATCCGAAAGGGTAGCACAAACCGGACCATCGCATCGTGGGGCCAACATCGGCAGCAGGAATATTGACATAATTTGCATAAATGCGCAGTAATGGCGGAGTACATCAGGTGGGTAACTGATTGAGGTATTGGTACACGGTATGGGCATGTCTCCGCACAAAATACACCACGTTCGGAATGGAGTCGAGCTGCCGATGCCGTCCGTATGGCTGTTGTCGGGAGCTCGTTAGTACGGTTCCTCCGCTAACACGATGATGTCGAGAGACTGAATATTATATTAGCTAATTACCTCCTCTATATTCCCCAGATCTCGTTACGTGGATAGAGCGAGCGAGTGACCGTGACTATGTGTTGTGTATCTATACTCTCTGTGCATACTGTTCTATGTGCTATATATGTAGCAAACAGGGCTTTAATACAATCTCGATTCCATCCAAAAGGGATGGTTGTATATTATCTGTCATTGAAATACTTGTAAGAGTAAAGTGTTTAATTTACATCAAAAATAATAATAAAAATTTTGATTTCAGGTAACATCGTATACAGATAGATATTAATGAAATGCGGCAACAACACAAAAGCAAAACTTATTCACTAATCCCTATTACCACTCATGTAGTCGTTAATTGAATATTAGTTTTAAAAGATATGAATTGAAATATTTTCAACTAATTTTTTATATTACAATGCAGTTTATTATACAATTTGCAACTCATATATTTTTTTTTAATTGTAGTTCTGTGCCTTGATAGCGATATATAATAATTATGTAACAGACTGTCAGTAAACTCATCACGAAACCTACGAATGAAACACAAAACACTTCGCAGATATAAATACCATAAAAAGTTAAGATTGCATATACATCCTACAAAAATGCAAACAAAAAAAAAAAGAAATCCATCGACAAAGGTATAAAATTTCGTTCTAAACTCTACAGGTTTTTATGATTTACGTTACTAGTTGCAAAGATACCCTGGGTTTTGACGGTGAAAAATCTCTTCCTAGGTGTTCGCCATAAATCTGTGCCGGTGCCGTTGTCAGAAGCCCTGGAACCTCAAATTAATCCGTTATTATTGCTCTATCGCGCGCACATCTAACTAAGAGTCTTTCCCTGCTTTTATTTTAACATTGCAATAAATAAGCCAAAAACAACAGATAGGCATCGGACTGTGTGGCTGGGCTGTGTGAACTCGAGTCGCTGAAAGTGTATAACTTCCCGTAAAGTTTCTCCGATCCCGTACGACCCTCCCGGGCGCCAGAAATGCTCTCTTAGCGGTCAATAATAAAGCAGTCAAGAACGACGGACGAAATAAAAGATAGCGAGCAGCAGCATACTAGAGACATAGTAGGTAGTAAAAAGTGTACGAACTGTGGCGACTCTTATATGTATGATTTATTAGCGCTGGTAATCTTTGAAAGTTTCTTTTGCGGTCGAATAGTAAAAAAGTTTCTTCCTTACTAAGCGAAATCACATAAATACGCATTTAGAAAAGTTGGCGTGTAACAAAACTGTTTCTGTATCTATTATTTATTGCTTCGGAAGTCGTTATTCTCAGAATTAAGGTTTGGTCGCAGATATAGTACCTACTTTATTTGCCCAACAGTAATTAAACCATTCTGGCCGTAGGTAGTGTTATTGTGTATAAAGTGCGTTAACAGATGGAAAAATAAAATAAAATTTGTGCGATAAGAGGAGAACAGTTAATGATATTAGTAAAGTGCTGTATTTACTCCTACGTTTTCGTAGATATAATAAAAATGCCATATTAAAGATTGTGGCGACTTTTTACAAGTGTATAATATATTACATCGTATCATAAAAATTCTTTCGATTTGAGGAGAAAACTCGAACCTTTTGATGCAGGCAAGCAGTAAAGACTACACACGCACATAAATGATATATGTTCCGCAAGCTAAAACTAACTACATCCATTTTTTCTTATTTTGTTTTGTTTAGTAACAGATTCCCCAATCGAATAATAGTCCAGAGAACTTGATTTTTAAGTAGATTTTGTGGCGTTTACGCTAATCAACAATAACAAATAAATTGTTTCCTGCGTGAATGCAAGCGATTGACTCAAGACGATTGACCCAATAGTTGCGCATATTTTTAAATCATCACGTAATGTCAAAAATTGCAGATTAATTCATTCAAGAGATCGTTAACGTAAATATTAAATAATAACGGACCAAGATTCGACCCTTGCAGCACATCGGATGTTATGAAGAACAATTTTTACGAAAGTGCATTATAAGAAATGTAGTATTTTCTTTAGGTGCAATAAAACCTAAGTAGGCGTTACTAATGACAAATGAAAATAATTGAATAATGAAATCAAATTTGAACATAACCTTGATATATTTAATAACAATTTAACTTAAATCTAAATACGTTTCCCACGTGAACAATGTAGAGTAGATTTTAGATTTCTATCCCGCAGGTGGAGTCTTTAACACTTTATTTTTTGCGAACCCGTGGGTCCAGTGACGGAGACGAAAAAGTGGACAGGTAACGTGCTACAACAGTAACAGAGTACCAGTGCAGATAAGGGTGAGCGGCAAGCGGCAACATCGAACGACGAAGTGAATGGGCATCGGGCGAGAGATATCTGGATGTCCCAGGTGACTGGCGCCTGCTTTGATATAGTACCGACGTCCCGGAAGCGTCCCTCGGACACGGTCTGCGCGTCGCGCGCGACCTGGGGGACAGCGAGACGAGAATCGGTGCGCAGATTTATCCCCGTTGCGACGGTCTCCCGACTGTCAATCCGAACCTGGGAGAAGAGAAATTTCCCTATCGCTATGGGATTTTTGCTTTGTGCGTTTTTCGTGTCTCCTTTCCCCCTTTTTTTCGAATGCTGCTGTTTATAGGTTTAAATTTGTGAAAAGTAGTACAGTATTGCCCGATATAAACAGTATCGAAACTAAGTTGGCGGTGTCTCTATGCAATAAATTCACCTGCTTAATAAACGCTCTCCCAGTAATGCCATAATTTAAAGATTGTTGAAAAGTTCAAAAGTACTGGCAATGTATTGTGCCAACGAAAAGGACAGTTAACATTAACAATAACCATCAACGCGGTTTTGAACAGATCTTCCGAAAGTCGAAAATCAGCCAACGAAGGACAGCGCTACAACTTGGTGTAAAGAGAACTTCCTTGCAAAGAATGCTGAAGGAGCTGGTTGCATTTTCGTATGCGATTCAAGTACACCAACACTTTCATCCTCGGCATTATGCCAGACTCGATGAGATTCAAAAAGTTCCTTTACATAATGCAAATGTGAGTGTCTGGTGTGCAGTTTCGGAATCAATGGTCCGTACTTTATCGAAGAGAATGATAGAAGAGTCACACTTAATCAACAGCCGTACATACAAATTTTAACACGCTTTATCCCTGATCTACGTCGATTCTGTCGTGGCATTTCGAGGCCAAGTTTTTCAGCAGGACGGTGCAACTTGTCATACTGCTGCCGCAGTTCGTCAATTTCTTCAGGGACATTTTCGGACGAAAATCATTGCATTTACTGACTTCCGTTATTCTTCATATTCGCCAGACCTTACCTCTCCAGACACATACATTTCGCGCACGACCAAAGATGCGGTCTTCAAACGGTCACCACTAACCATCAATGAATTAATGGATGCCCTCCGAGCCCTCTTCGCACAACAGAGACAATCATTATGCGATAACATGACGACCAACTTGAAACTTCGTTATGAAGTCTGTCTTGAACGAGGAAGTGCACTATAGAACGTAATAAAGTCTAATAATAATATGTTAAAAAAATAAAAGAATTATAAGTTCAGTGCTGTTTATTTCGGGCCATACTGTACTTTTGGTTGTAATACAACTGAAATCGACTTTATTTACAAACATGAATAGATAACACATTTTAAACGCGAACGCACCTTTTATTTAAGTTTCCATACATTCCTGAGACGTAAGGACTTTTTGAACACCCGTCATTTATACAAAAAAAATTAAAAGCAATTTTGTTTTCTAAGTATTTTTTTTGTATATTTGTCATTTTTAAAAGCTACTCTAAATTTGTGAAATATATTTTCACAGATAGCGCACATAAACTTCTAGCACCATTCATAAATATTATCGTAAATATTAAAATCATTAAAGCTTTTATAATTTCCGTAATGATTTCTGTCATCACAAATCCTATACAAGATAAAGGAATCCATTTTTTTTCATAATTAATCTTTAAAATTATCTGATGGCGCATGGATAATATTGTCATCTTAAATCACATTAGAGAGCCATTACGGATGAAGGATAGGAATGCGTTCCACACGCAGTGGGATCTCTTATACATCTCCGTTAGTATTGTACAGTTTTTCCATCATCAAAAAGTGAGCCAAGAATTATTAGCCTATTAGCCGTTAGTCGGACGAGATTAAGGCGTATAGTGCGGTGGCACCACAGCGCCCAACAAAAGACCCCCGAAATAACTCGGTCGGCCTCAGCCAGCGAGAGATGATTGTCTTTGTAAATTTCAAAAATAACACACCGTTTAGTAATAATTTACGTTCAAACGGCGTAAACAGGGCCGCTCGCATACACGCACGCACACACGTAAAGAGGAAATATCCATCTTGTACAATAAAAATAAGTGTGGGCGGTAATAAAATTTGAAAATAAAAAATATCGAGATTAACCAGACGCCCGGGCTGCACGAAGCCTACTCGCCCAGTTTCCCAGCTTCCATTTCGACGACTCGTCTTTCGACTAGTGATATTTCATTGATGCTGAACTGTTGCGCGCCACATGTACGATACATCTATCTATGTATGTATGTATATGTATAAAAGTGAAAATTAACACAACTCTCCGCATTCTTCCAGTCCATTCCATGTTATGCGATGTTTATCGATCTTTTTGTTCGTGGCGGTCTTTGCCGTAATGTTTACTGTTTATCGTGTGACGGGTTATGGTATTCCTCACACGGTAGATCGGAGTATTCGCTTCTATATATGTATACATATATATAGATTGGATTTCCTTAATTCGGACGACGATTGAACTGCACTAGATTTCGAGACGAAAGCATCACATTTATCTCTGTAGTGTAAATATAACGATAAATAATTTAGATACTGTGGTATTCACTCAATCAATCAGTGAGATTGTCAAACCATTAATTGATTGATTGATTAACTGATTGATTGATTACTTTGATTGATATTATATAAACACAAACTAAAAATCAAAGAAAAAGAAAACATCGTTTTTACTCAAGTATCCAAGAAGTGTTATACATGATATTAACGCCAGAATCAGTCGAATATATGTTGCGTACATATACATTTTTATTTACATTTAACAACTCTCATTTATTTGCGTTTTAATAATTCTGCGTTTCAAGATGTGAATGTTGAGAGTCCTCAAAACAAGAAACACGCCATCCGCGAATTATGTCATTTATAATTATGTCATGTACCTACCACGTTTGCGCCGTTAGTATAAACAGAAAATATTCAAACTATTAAACACATTGCATGATCGAATAACACACAAGTCGATAACTTAACGCCCTACAGCTCGTTACTGTTAAATCCGCACCATCATACGAGACCGTATTGAGTCGTTTTCTAATTAAAATCGACCGACGATCCCTCAACAAATAACAGCGGCAACCGGGCAACGCTAAAAGGCGATTTAACTTGTATTGTGCCTAACTCGATTTCGGATCCGAGGTAGTGGCTCAGCTCGCCTAGGTAAAAACACCTTTTCCTAATTCGTTAAATCAGTCATATTTTACCGGGAGATTATTAAACGGTACCCGGCATCAGAACGGATGGCGGAGATGAGTGTGCATGATTCTTTAATTTTATGCTATTTCACAGTTCACACGTTGCTAGCCGCTCCCCCATTTAAGAACAACGGCGTACGGCAACCTTTGTTTGGAGAAGATATTTCGGATCTATTCTACGGGATCACCGGGCCTCCGCTTATTGGTTTTTGGGCCACTTCATTTGCCGGCTCATCGATACAATGAGTACGGGTATATTATGTGATATTATTTGTGTTAAATTAATAGTATGGGTGGTCTGTTTGTTGATCGTGGTGTCAGGCGTTCTTATGTATGTCTCGGTGGTTCTCTTATGTTTTGTATGATAATATACAGAGCTTTTACTATTAATGTAATACATTTTTTTTTAATATTTGCTCATACATCAACCACAAATTAAATACATTTTATTGAAAACTAGAAAATTTCTTTAAATTTTGAACAGGTAATACAAAGATGAAAAGGTGGCAATGATAATGTGGTAAATTCGAATTGTTACGATTTGAACACACGAAGAAGACGCCCTTACATATTTGATTCCTATCAGAATAACTGCCCACTGTTTCTAATTGATTTAGATTTGATTAATTTCTTCAGCAACGCCAGACACATACGAGGTAAGTAAACTTTAATAATTCAAACAGCATTTCTAAACCCAAACATTTACCTCAGCAAGAAAGAGAAGACTTGCAAGCGTACATACATAGATACATATATGGCATTAAGGAAACGTGCCTGTATTATGCCATACCTAATAGATCATTAAATAAAATGTTATCACTTTGATCGGGCATAAAAATCCACATCGGGAATGCAGAGCTTCATTTCTGTCGTGCTCACGGCTGAATAATATTATGTAAACGAGGAAATTAGACCGTTACTTTCAAATAATTTAATCTCTATAACTACGGGTCGCTATACGTAGACGCCAGATCTATAATGATCTAGAATAATCTAGATTATTATTGCAGATATGGTCAATAAAAACAAGTAGAGTGGCTACTATAATACGCCTGCGTATGTTAGAGCAGCGAACAAAAATGTTATAACAGCTCGAATTGACGATTTCTTTTTTCGTCATAGCGGTATGTATGTATTGTATGCGTTTTAACAGTTACAATAATGTTTGTGTATTATGACGAATGTCTGACATAATATTTATAAAAGGCCAAACAAGATATGGACGTCGCATATGTATGCAGTTTATATATGTCTACATATATTATTATACTGTAAATATACAGGTGTCCCACAGAAAAGTCCCCATGCGGCATACATCAGAAGACTCGTCTTAGGAACTGCGGCTTGTCAATCGATATAAGTACTTTTAAGGTTTGGTAGGCGTGGCATGTCTCAGTAAATAGTTGTTTTCTTGAAAGATTCAAAGAAAGGTTGTTTTTTTGATATGACATTGAACACATAAGACAAACGAATAGAAATACAATCAAACAAACATAATATTCTTCTTCTTTGACTACTCTGCGTTAAAGCGTGAATTCATAGTTTCAAAACTACTTATCAATTACTGCATTACCGATATAGTCAATAAAACTACATACAAACAAATCAAGTGTACAAATTGTAATATATTGTTTGTTAATTCTTGAGTTGAGAAGTAGGCGATTCACGTATTGTCAATGTGTAATGTCATACTTGTATGTATTGAATAAAATACTAATTTTGCTTTCTTGTTGGTGTATTATAATGGTGTCAGGTTAGCTGGTTCGACCAACATGCGAAAATGGAAAATAGTGTGTTCAAAACTCCAGAGGCGCTTGCAATATAGCTGAAACTTGGAAGCGTTTCTCGCAAAGGTTCGAACTATTTCTAACTGCAACGGATTTGAAAAACTAGAACCCCAGAAAATTGCAGGGTTTATAAGCTTAATTGGTGACGATGGTCTGGAACTATATAATTCATTTTCGTTTGCTCCGGATGAAAACAAAACATTAGCAGGTGTTAAAGGAGAATTTTAAAGCTACTGCTCACCTAAGAAAAATATTATTTTTGAGAGGTTTAAGTTTAATAGTATTGTTCAAAAAGAAGGCCAATTGTTTGATGTGTTTGTAACTGAGCTTTGAAAAGCAGTTAAATGACAGAATATGAGGCACAAGGTGATATGATAAGAGACCGTATTATAATGGGGATTGATAACAAAATGACACAAGAAAGACTGCTACAAGAGCCTAGGCAGTGTACATATTTTGGATATAAGCATGATAAGAGAGCCAAATGTCATGCTCTGGGAAAAACTCGTGTAAAGTACCAGGGGCGGAACCATCTTACAAGCGTTTGTAAGAAAACGTGAAACACTTCTTGCCCGAGATACAGTCAGAAGAAAAAAAACAAGATCGCAGTTATTACAGTGACAATGAATTTTTTGTTGATTCGGTAAAACCAATTGGTGCAATAAAGGAAGTTAGCTGTGAGAAAATAATAAATGAGTGTGTTAAAAGTCATTCAGACACAGCCTATAATAAATAAAACACACGTAACCCTTGTACTTATGCCAATGGTCAGTTCCAAGTAAAATCTCTAGGCAGTGTAAAGTTGCAATGCAGAGTGAACGATAGGTGTACTCAGGTTTTATTTATTATAGTTGATTTTAAAGAACAATTACCCTTGTTAGGATTACAGGCATGGCTTGATTTACAATTAATTAGGAGAGTAGATGGTATTAGTATAAAGTGTATGTACCAGAATCAGTCACAACACATAAACCAATCAGTGTAAAGTGTGTTGATAATGATTCGGGTTCGTTTCACATGAATGATTTAGAAAGCGCTAGTGAACCGCAGAGTTGATATTCAGCATACCGAGAGTCAGACTAACACAATGTTAACAACTAGGTCGGGTAGGTTAGTTAAGACACCAAAAAAAATTGATCTTTAAAGGGGGAAGATGTAATACATTGTTTGTTAACTTATTGAGTTGAGAAGTAGGCGAGTCACGTATTTTCAATTTTATGACAATACACATTGACAATACGTTACTCGCCTACTGTTGTGTATTGAATAAAATACTAATTTTGCCTTCTTGTTAGCGTATTATACACAAATCCAGCGAATATAATTCAACATTTTGGTCCTTCGAGGGTGATTCTATATTTAAGAATCATCAGAGATTTTTCCTGCTAAATAATTATGGTATTTCCAAACCGAGGATATGCCATTATAGACCTGCAGTCTACTTGGAATCGCCATTTCAAGCAAAAGCAATAGAAGGGGCACAACCATTAAAGAAGGACTCGAGTTTCAGCCTACCGATTGTTAAATGCACTTTCTTAACTGATCGTAGATCTGCAAACCGTCTAAATCGTTGCCCTAAGTCAAGGCAAGTGCTATATAAGGCCCATTATTTTCCCAGCTCAACTGAGAACCATACATTCAATATTGAATTCATTATTAATATTCGTTATTTTTTGTTGAAGTCCTTGTGAAAGATTTTGTATAAAAAGTATTTATTGTTGAATTTCTGAAAGATGTATGTCACCGCTGAAGTTGAGTTAGTATTGCTGTTCGTCAAACTCGCACATTGTACTAGAAGAGCGACTGCAGTCCTTAATGCGAACCATCCTGACAACAAATATAGACCAAAACTAAATGTTAAAGCTAATAAGAAAATTTATGAAACAAACAGTCATAAGGAGAATTGAAGAACCTTTCCAATGGTGTAACGTTTGATTCACGCTGCCATTTAAATATTTTGTAGGAATGACTTCACCCAACAGGTGGGGATAACATCTGATTTCTAAAGCTTTTATTATTCCACCTAACTAAATGGACCTTCTCTGGATATTTCACGAAAACCAAGATATTCCGCCTGCGGACTTGCTTGTGAGAGACCCTGTATATATAGTATACATGTATGTCGAAAAATGTGACCGGTCACCACAATAATTATATAGCTATGTGGTAACTTTTAATGGGTTTATTGCGCCATTTAGAGTTAATTAAAAACTCCCGCTCATTATAACGGAAAGGGATGCCTCGAGCGATTGACAGATTTAATGCAATTATATTACGAGGTATACTCAGGAATATTTGATAAAAGAACGAGAGTCCAAAAGTTGCTACAAGTTATAAAATGGTCCACTTAGATGAATACTCAATTTTATGCACTCTTCAAAACAATTGTTTATTAATTACGGGCAATAGACGGTTATTTTCATATTGTTTTATAATTAGGTAATATGCTTACATGTAATGGATAGAAAAGAATTAGGGCTTAAAATTAAGCGTGGTACGATAGCAAATAGTATCTAAAAACATAATTGAAGGTAAGAAGATATTGCTTGCCTATTTAAAATTAATTAAAAGGATAAAAGCTACTCGCACTTTTTCATTGCCGCTTTTAAATCCTCCTCGTATATGTCGACCTGTCATTTGTTCTTTCGGCGTGTTTCTTTCTCTCTTCGGCGTCCGTTCTTTCGGACAACTAGTTAGGGATGCATTCCACGTCCGTCAGTGATATGGAATGTCGTGTTCATATTTCGGCAGCAGTGAATTCTTCGCGGCCGCCCGGCTTCTTGATTGACAGATTGGCGACACGGCCTAGACAGGCCTTGAACTGAACGGGAACGGACCGCTATTGTAACTGACTGGATGGGATGAATAGTAGGCGAATGATTTTTTGGCGATTTTGTAGAAATCATCATTAAAATTCATATGATTATTCCTTGGTTGGATTTAATAATATCCATGCTCCACTTAATTATAATAATCATAAAGAAATACATATGTGGCTTTGATGATCAGTGTTGTTATTAATAAAATTCTGTTATATCTATGTACCCGCCCGTGTTTAATGTTTTTACTAATAATTAAATTGTAATGTATAGTATTGCCATGTAAAAGCAGTTGATTGTTATTTGTCAGTTTTGAAATATATTTGTTGACGTGTGCATCATTAGTTTAATTCTTTCATTATCAAGATTTCCTTAAGTCTTATAACCAGGGACATCACATAAATGATTACAGATACGTCAATAATAATTTGCAGATAGCATCATTAAAATATTTAAAAGATAAATGAGATTGTTTTATTTTTGGTAACATTTCTTTTACATTTCATACATAATTTTTAATTTCACCTTATATAAGCGATATTAATCATACGTTCTACTAGAACATAAACGAACAATAAACTTCAATAGTTTTAACGTGTTTCATTAACCCGTAGTTCCTGTATAACCGTAACGATGACTGGCGCGTTTCTACACACAAACAAACAATAACTAATAAAGAAACGGTTCAAGCACGATTACCGGCCGTCATATAGATTTTTGACGCAGCTCATAGACATTCCACATCCTCCTATCTAATGTATGTGCGAGACACAATGGCGTAATTAGCCGCCTTTATTTCCACTCGTTACGCAAAACGAATCGACGCAGACATTAAACTCGGAATTAAACATTGGAAATTATGCTTAAGGAAGGAAAAGATAAACTTTCTTTTTTTTCCTTCTCGCGTTAAATTCACGTCGTTTCATCGACACGATTTTTAATTTCGTCCTCTTCTTCGGTATCGGCAGGTAGTTAGAGGTATGTAGTGGGTAGAGAGGCACCTTCTTTCCTCCAAGCTCCGGCTCCTTGTTTATTGCCTTTCTTTATTTTTATTTTCGCCAGCGTCACAGACGACAATCGACACAATTATATGCCGTACGCCGACTTTAATTAACGAAAATGTTTAATTTCTTTCCGTCTCCTCCGCGTGGCGACCCCCAGCTCCCCTCCGGAACCCGCCGGGTTCCCCTCCCCGCCCTACCATAGACCAATAAAAATTCCTATCGACCTGATTCGAAAATCGTGACTGCACGCGGACGGGGCTCTCGAATTTTTCGGTTTGTGAGATGAGGAGATCGACTTGGTTTTTAATTTTTTCTTTTTATTCTGTTCTTTTCTTATAGTTCCCCTATTGGTGTACTACTGTAGGAAGGCAGAAACGATTATCGTGGAACGCGATATGTGCTTTTTAGATATTTTAAAAATGATGAGGCGCAGTTGTGATGTGTCAATCATATATTAGATTTAATATTGACGCATTTCCAGCTTTATCCCTTATGAGCTTGTAAGTTCCTATCCGTCATTTTTTCCTAAAAATTTAAAATATTGCAGTGTGATCGGCTCGAAAAAATATACTACTTTTTCTTAGTAAAACGGTGTTTAATATGTTAATAAAAAAGGACTTGTACCGTAACAAAAAGAAATCACAGGTTTTATTTTATTTAGAAGATGTTTTCATTCTGCTTGTGTTTATGCGTATAGAAAAATGATTGCTTTCTTTTACGCTTCTTTGGTGGTTATTCTGCCATTTTCAATAGCTGAGGTAATAATCACTAATCGGTCACTGTAAAATCAAATACATAATTATCTCAAGAAACTTTTTTTGTAACACTTTCTCACTCTCTTACCTTGCCTGTTATATTTTATGTGCTAATAGAGGCGTAAAAAGACTATTTTTAACAACACAAATATCGAATATATAGGAAAAAGATCAGATCAAAAATGAAATGAAATCAATGAAATGAGTAAATACAGGATGCCGCAGAGGAATAAAGTGGTTATATTGTGGTTAATTTTTTAATATATATATATAAACATTGCGCGTCCTTCGTATGCAAGACAGCGATGTATTATACATTTTAAATCAATGGATTTAATTTATTATCATCTTGTGATTAAAATAATGCACTGCATATAAGAAATTGTGAATGTTTAGTTTTTCTTGTGCGTATTATATAACAAAATTATAAAATTTGTAGAATATTAGGGGAAAATTCTGCAGACATTCTGTTAAAAAAAGTTCGTGGAATTTATTTGCGTAAAGTAGCATTTGACAAGTCCCACAAATGTGTTTAATATGACTAACTATACCTACCAAGTTTGACGGAATTCGGCTGCCTAGAAGTGCCCGAAAAAAATTAAAGATAAGCGACAATCGAGGAAACTTGAAGGAACACGTATTAAGCGGCAATCGAGGAATTTTGGAGGTACGTAGAGACCAAACTAGAGGGTAGTTGAGTGGATTCCAAAAACAATATTTACATTGCTGGAGATATCATGTAAGCATTGTTCATATTTGGCGGTATGTCGGAATGTTTCACATAGTATAGGTGACTTTCTTCCAACAAAGTGCAGCTAACTCAATAACAATACTTATTTTAGTAACAACTTCATAAAATGCAAAATACAAAACATATGAAAACTAAAGTAAATGAAACGGCAAATGAGATATATTTAGCTAACAGAAAAACTAAACGTACTAATAAAGAAACCATTCAAACTATAGAGTTCACACCTAACAGTAGTTACTTCATTTTTAAAAATATAAGAAGAAGCTATTTTCCTTATAGTTCAAGGCAAACGATTAAATAATTTGCAACCAGTGTATTCTAACTTATGTTGAAATTTATAAATGTGATGTTTCGGTGGAAGTGGGTCGTTTGCAAAGGACTTTTCGGTTTTCTTACCAACCAAGAGAGAACTCAGCTTTCGTATCACGCATTCATCATGCATTTTTTGTACTCCATCTGTTCAGTGAATATGGTATAGATACATATTTCGGCAACTAAGTTTGATAATCCATACCCCTGCTTTAAGCCTTTATTTATAGTCATATTTTGTGTTATAAAGTAAAAGTGCTGTTTTAGAATAGAAACTGACGTATGTTACGTACACCTCTAAGCTAAAATAACAAAGGGAAAGTTTCACGATATTCAAAACGGACATATTTTATATCGCCTCTTCTTAATCCCGAACGCCCGAACAACACGCCGATATTTTTCACCCATTCACACGTGTCCTATCCATTATCTCCTATACTACCAGCTACCTATACTCTATCTACGCCCCGACAGGCTTTGTATTTAAGTTGTGTATGTATGCATGCGTGTGCAAGCGCGTCTTCTTCCGAACCGCGCGACAGCTGCACCGACGTCCGTCCCTCAGACTCACAAATCTCCCGATCTCATTGTTTCCCCGGTTAAAACAACACCGATTTTGACATATTTACGAGACACGTATCGCCCGCGTCTCGCCTCGTTCTCCAAACGCGAGCAGTTATACCGACGACCGACGGTAACGGCAGAAGCTGAGATGCTGTGCCGTCGTAATACTTCAGAGTCGACCAAACATCTGCATTTCTCTATAATATACATTTCTATAGTTGTACATACGTTTAAATATGAATGTATCGCTTTCGGTACAGTAAAAAATACTTTCCTAATGTCAAACATCTCGGTGGGATTTCCACGCAGTAATTTCGGATGCTAGTGATTAGTATTAAGTTTAATTTGTTAAAATATGAGATTAACATATCAGTCGCAATGATTCAAAGGATATAAATGTAGTTATTATCTGATAATTCTTCACGTTTTATTTCTGACTAACTCTCTAATATCTATTGTCGGAAAGAGTTCTTGCCGGGTACTAGATCCATTTCTGTAGCTTCTTCGGCAAGCGCATTCGAGGGATCTTCTAGATTAAAAGCAGAAATCCGTTCGGGCCGATAATGTAACTGTCAGATTATCGTCGTTACGCCGGCGGTCATAAATCAACCGCGTCACGTTAATCTATAAAGTCATCGCCGCGACGACAGTCGGAAATAACAGCAATTTAACGCATATTCGATTCGATCGTCCAGATAAGCCCCAATAACAGTGCCAGTAGCCAGTAGGATCGTGTTCATTCATACAGTAATACGCAATACATATGTATCTACATACATATCTCGCGTATTGTAATAACGACGCGTAACGCCCCCCGTTAACGCAATGTGTAAACAAGTTGATAGTGTAATACGTCGGATGCTGCTCTGCTCGAAGCCTGAAGGCAAGCTGATCGTATCTAGATTCTGGACGGTTTCTATTATGTTTTAGTACGGCACGGGGCTTATTGTAATGGCGCTTCGCAGTGTAGATAAAAGGATATTTGTGCCCCCTCGTAAATATGATTCGTATTAGAAGATATGTCTACAAAAAAAGGATTATATATATATGTCTAATGCAAAAGAGGATGCACGAAAAATTGTCTTGTCACTTATAAAGCGTCTACTGTCTCAATTCCTAAAAGTAATTAAATCTCTTCTATTGATAAATGAGAGCTATACACAAACCGAAGAGGGAAGCCACCGTGCTATAGGAATTACAGTGAAATAACATGAAATACACATGAGAGTTCGTTGAAGGGAGTCCGTGCAAAAATGAGAATTATGCGAGCTGCTGTATTTCATAACCCTGGGGCGTTAGAGATAGAAGAGCAGCGTACAAGAGATTAGTCATTTATAAGAATACCATCCGAGCGCTTTCAGAATCGGCACCAAGGCAGTTCCAGTTTTCTTCCGGGGCGGAATGGTAGTCTGAAAAAAAATCCAACAAATGACGACTCGACTGCTAGCAAAAAAAAACTGGGGGGCCAATTTATGAGAAATTTACAACAAGTACTAGTAAATTTTAGGGTAAATGTACGTTAGAACAATAACTTTGCGACGCTTTTTACGATTTATTATTGCTGAAAACATTGGTTTGAAGAAATCAGAGGAACAACATACTATTCTAGCGAAACGAAGAACTAATTGAAAACAAAACAATGATGCAAAAAAAATTGTATATTATTAGCATTATTACATTACTAAAGAATTGCAAGGACTGTGGGCTGGTATCACTAATACACAGTATCGGGAAATCCACACCGCACAAATTAATTTAA
>JARFOC010001329.1:0-10515 GCA_031763485.1 Osmoderma eremita
TAGCATCGATACTAAAGAAACGAAACAAGAATTGGACAGAAGCAGCAAGAATGATAAAGAACAAGAAAGTATGGACAGAATTCGTACACACCAGTCATTTTAAATAAAATTAATGTTACCATAGATACCTTACACAGGGTAGAGAGGGTTTTTGATTATATATATATATATATATACTTTTATTTACAGTGTATCACAACTTAATAAAGTTTTTTTTTAACAGTTTGGATATATTTCCATTATTGTTGGTACCAAACAAAGTGTCCAAGTGTAATTTTTCAAAAATATGCGAATATCTCTCCTCGATTTCCTTAATTTTGTGAGGCAATTTTTCTGAAATTATGTATGCATAAAGAATGCAATACCATGATTTTCATATCCTTTATAAAGTGTTGATAAATACATATATAGTTGTCCATCACAGAAGATGCATACTTCGTGTAACATCGAGCATCCACATGTTTATCTCTCATAAGGTATATCTGGAACTATTCTTTTTGCCGTAACTAATTGTACCATTTGGCATAAGGCTAATTGCGGACGAGAACGCTTGTCCAGATGTATCTGTCCAACATTATAACGTGTTATTAAGGCGAACCGACGAGACGCTGTAATTTGATAAACCACGAGAGTTCTTTCTTGTTATAACGGAATGCGTGGCCTCTCTCCCGCTTTTTTCTCGGCGTATTCGTTATTGTCATATTATTATTATGATTATCAAGTTTTATTTTCTTTTGTGTCGTAGTGTTTTTTACTTTTATTCCTTGTTACTACACAGTTCTACTTCGGTGTATATATGTACATATCTATATGTATAGCAATAGGTATGTATATAGACTTGAGACTCAACAGAAGCCACTTCTTTTATTGTGAGAGTACGCTGCATGAATCAAAATATTCCCAGTCTTAAAACCGAGATCGAATCGCTTAATCAACGTCCGCGTGTGTCGCCTCCTGGGGTGCGCACCAACAGATTCTTAAATCGAGAGAGCCTTTCTGCTTCTACCGTACGGATGTTTTATGTATGAGGAGATGTAATGCGCCTTTCATTTTTCTTTTTCTTAATTCCATGTTTTGTAAACAATGACACCTGACGTATAGATTAATCGCGAAACGCGGTTAATATTACCGGTACCACAATAGTTACTTATGGTAAATAGTTATTTAGCATCTATTCGTATAACGTCTTTAACGGTAAAATATAAATAGGTGAGGTATACAACGGGTAGGGGTTTTTAGAAGAAAAAAAAATACGGGTAGAGTAGGCTTAATCTAAGAAATATCTATTACGTCATCATATTGTCAACGTACAACAGGCGAACTAAAGTCATTGGTGGCGGAGGGAATTGAAGCTGATAAGAGGTGCAAATTTGACTAAATATTATAACTGTTGACGAAAAGTAGTAAGAAACCTAAATACGTAATAGTAATGCTGAGTAATTAAAATTATTATAAAATTAATTATTAAGTACAAATATACAATCTTTTCAAAACTAGAATTATTTATGTTTTTCTTATATTCATATTATTTTAAGTCAATAGTTCTTCTACGACACAAATTACAATAACTATTTTAGTAAAATGACGAATGTTTTTTTTTATCAGATACATGGGATATCCACCGAAAAAATTAAAACATGACATTATGCATCATATTTGAAGACAACCACAGTATTTGGAATTTATTATTCAAATTTAATTAATATAATCTATGCATTAAAATTCTGTGTTATTGTTAAAAGTATTTATTTATTTTAAAAGAAACAAAGCAATGGATAACTACTGTCATTTAGTCAGGAATATAAAATGAAGTTGGAAATGCAATAAATCATATTTAATGGTAACAAATTATTAAAAGTAGGAGTCCCACGAAAAAGTTGCAAAGCCGGTTTCGGCTTGGTCATCGTCATGGTCGTCGTTAGCATACAAATCGTCATCCGTACCTGATTCGTCAGTATTCACAACAAATACCAGCCTCATCTGTTATGTTATTCAACAGGTGCTCTTTTTGCGAATAGTTTTATGTGTGTACACAGACAATTTTATCTACATGGTTGCAAACAGATGCCTATTCTTCACGAGTTACAGATGCAATTTTTTTACATTATCTAACATTTCTAGAGGCAGCCCATTTTTTTTTACAATGGCCCATATTTTCCCAATTGGGCTTAATTCAGGATACTGCGGTAGCAATATTTATCAGCACTGTACCCAGAAGATGCCACGAATGTATCTAATTTAAATTGTGGTGTTTCCTTTTTACTTTTCTTTATTAGCTCATAAAGCTGCAGTCTTGTAAGCTTAGAATTAAAATATATATCTCCTGCCATCAACTATTCAATCATTTCATTGTTTTAAAAGTTGGTCACTTTGAACCTTTATGTTATGACGTGATGCATTGTCCAGTACCAGAACACTTTTTGGTGGAAGATTGGGCACCAATTGTTTCGTCACCCATGTTAAGCAAATTGGTCGCATTCATGTCATCATGATAGTCACCTGATTTTCTATCTTTAAGAATGAGAAAACAAAGAATTTAATCATGATTTTATCTTAGAAACAGCATAGTTCTTGCTCTGTAGAGCATCTGAGAGGTTAAATTGTAAAGATTAAATAATAAGCTCTGAATAAAGGGTGCCATAATATTAGAATTTTCTTCAGTTCATTAATGTATTAAAGAAATAACATACAACTAACTAAATATCTGATCGAAACAGGAGTAATACGTTATCTATGAAGCCCATTTTACCACCAGCATGCACCAAAATTTAACAGCTGCCCTTAGAAGTAGCTTTCTTGAACCCTAATAACATATCGTCTGACTATTCCTTCGGATGTGTCATTTCGTAAATCTTACCGGCCTACTTTCATGCAGGTAACCTTGCAGTTGGCGTGGATATTTTATTCGTTTAGTTCGTCTATCATGGCTTTTCATCAATACTTTCGGTTTATCAGAGTTTTTGCCATCTGAAATTGAGCATATAAATTCGTTGTCATGCACTGATTTTCCATACGAGTACATATCTTTTTTTTTAATATTTGAAGGCGGTTAATCCTTCTTCGAAAGATATAACATTTTCTTGAATTTTATCATCCCATAACAAATAAAATAACGCCATTGTAGAAACAACATTAACATCTATATTTTTAGATCTTTTAGTATTGGCCGTCTTCTGTCATGTACATACGTTATGTACAATAGTTCAGTTTATTTGTTTTTGTCTACAATACGTAGTGTGACTGTTGGAGTTTCGGATTAGGAGCCAAGACTAGAACTCTTCCTGCATCTACATCCTCAGCTTCTTTGGCAATACATCTATGGGTAATGTCTGATTTTCCCGTTGCTGCAAGTAACCTCCCCTTGAAGTGTGTCGAAAGTATTGTTGCAGTATTATTTGCAGCTTCTGCTTCCACAAATTTTAATAAACTGACAATTGTATGTGGTACAATCTCGGACGTAGACGTTATTTTGAATTTTGACAGATAATGATAATGTGAGAAATAGATCCATAGTCAACGGTTACTTGAAATGATTTAAGAAGCGGCTTCTCACATACGCAGATGTGGTACATCGTGCGACACAATCTTCACTTCGTCGCATACGAGCCGGAGGTAGACATTTCAAACAAATCTTTAATTTTTTTAATGCATTCATATGTTATATTTTATTTTATGAGATAAAGGGTAGTGTTAAATAATTTTACGTAATGTTTTTATTACAAATTTACATGATATTATTATTTAAATCCTTAAGACGCTATAACTTAAAAAAAAAAGATCACATCATCTGCCGAAGTTTGCCGTAGAGCTAAACGAATCTCGCTGTATAGTTAGTAATATAATAATACAACATATTTTTGATTGTCACAGGTAAAGCAATAACGTGGTCTCCACAAGAAAGTCTCTCGCATTAACTACAATATTGAGCAGTTTTTCTTCTATTCTATTTTGAATCAAGGTTTCCGTTTTGCTGACACAGGATCTTCCTCTGTATCCTTCAAGTCAAAGATTTCTCCAATAATATTGCGCAAAGAGCGTTGCAAAATTGTATAAGCCTACGTTTCATTAGCTTCTGGTAAACCACTTATGTATTGCGGTCCTAGATTTCTTCCGTTGGCATTTCTCCAAAACCCCATACAGACTGGAAGAGAACTAGGATAGCATTGACAACAGCCGTGAAAGCCTTGACATATTATTCTCATAAATTATATCTTCCCATATTTAGTAAACATTACTATTACTACGCGGAATGTGTTCCTAAACACAAATCGTAAATTATTCCTGTAATTGCGAAAATTTTGCGAATCTTATGGATTTTGGCACCGTAAATTTTACAAGAGATTAGTATTTTAGAGTTGATTCAAATTTTATTTTATCATGTGATGAAGAAATCTCCAATTTTCGATTTTCTTATTTTATTATGAGTTTACAAGTTAAATCCGATAGAATCTCTAAAAAAAGAAATAATTCATTATCATTATCACAGCTCACATAAGATTGTGTGGGAGCGAATCATTTAAAAAGAAAAGACAAACGAAGAAATCTTTCTTTTACTAATCCCACACGTAACGTTAATGTCAAAACAAACGCGTTTCTATAAACAAAAATCCGATGGAAACCTAACGAATAGCGCTAGACAGTTCGATTATTTTCTTCTATAAACTAAAAATATCAACTGCACGAAGTTTTCTTTCAAACAAAGGCCCGTTTAAGAAAAGATCCATTCCAAACTCACACCAATATATCCGTCTACACTTAGCGTTGCTTAGTCAAAACATGTAACATATCTTTATTCTGGGCGTTTCCGCATGAACGTTGTCGCAGTGTACAGCAATGCATGATGCTGGTGTTACCAGGGTCTAAACGTTGCTCGTGATGGAAATGTTTGAGGTGGTGGTGCTGGTAACAATAATAAATTAATTATGAGGCTCCTCATAGTATCGATATCCTATTATTGCTGTTTAATAATAACTCGTACTTAAAGTTGTACCCATCAGCAGTTTATATGTGCATAAATTGGGGCAAAAGCAACAATTAGTTGATTTAAATGAATCGGAAATCTCAACATCATTAACATACTTTCATGAGAAAACATTTAGCAACGTAAAATGATAAGTTTGTATTCTCATGTAATTCGAATTTAAAGCATAACTGCGAAATTTTGATATTTATATATTTAATTCGACATTCGTATTATAATGTTTGGGTAACCTCTATTCTTTTCGTGATTATTTGCTAGTCCTGCATTTTTGCGTCTTTCCGTTCGTTTACTATTATTTTCTTCACTCATAATAGATTTTATCTTCAATGAATGTGATTATTTGCTAGTCCCGCATTTTTGCGTCTTTCCGTTCGTTTACTATTATTTTCTTCACTCATAATAGATTTTACCTTCAATGAATGTGTCAATTAATGTACATGATGTATGGTTTATGCAATGGAAACGCTAACATGGCAGAACGGTTTTCCAAACCAGAGACATCCTAATGAAAATATATTTCGAAGGCTGGATCAATGTGTGCATGAAACTGGTTGATTTAATCCAAGGATTGCTAGTGCTGATCGACCAATACAAACGCGTACAATACAGCTAAGTGGAGCAAATTTTAGATGCAGTACAATGAGATCCCTCAGTTAGTGCCCGACCCATTAATAGTTGGTTCCAACAGAATACCTTCTTCATCCATACCATGCTTCTAAGATATATTCGTTGGAGCGGCGAGTCTACGATTACTAGAAATGGTGAATTTAATAAACCAACCACTCACCATTAATCTTCATCCGCGTGAATACTGGGAATATGGGCACCAAAGAAAGTTTGACTGGGCATAATAAATCACTAGGTCGTTGAGCCAATTTATCTACCAAATCGTTTTACTGCCAATGGGTAGCTCCATGTATTGGAAAAAGTTACTGAAGAGATGGCATTGCAAATACGCCATAATATGATCTATATGGGTTATCGGGATCCTGTTTCCTTTGCTCGTATTGTAAGAGAATGAATAAACACACCCTAAACATATGGATTGGTCGCGATGGTCGTATTTTATTGTTACGAGATTTTTCGATCTCAGTCTTTTGAACTCTTTTGTTTGGGATTTCATTAAAGAGAAAGTTTACGCAGCGACTCCTCAAGACGAAGTTAGAGACAGAATTAATGCGGCCGTGTTAGAAATTACACCAGAAAGGTTCGAACGCGTATACAATAGTATGCCTAAAACCAGATCGATTTATAGAGGAGAATAGTGTCACTCATTTAGGATCAAATAAATATTCAAAACTGAATCAATCCTGTTTTAAAATACACATTTTTCAATGTGTATTATTTTGACAATAAATTTTAAATCTCAAGAGCGAATCATATCTTGCGTAATGTATAGAATTTTTAGTGTAAACTTCACCCCTCTGATACTACTAATGACAAGTAAAATCTTTTCGAAGAATGAAGCTTCTATGAAAATTTTGCGACACCTACTATTACAGGAATATGCCAGTGCAGTGTTGCTGAATATATGTTACCCTCAAGTGGTTTCTGAAAACATATAAACCAAGATACAACATCTTTTTTAGATTAAGGTTTTTGATTCAAAACCGAACTAGAATATAGCCGTGTGTAACTTTTATACACACTTACATGGAGAGTGAGTCTGAAATACGAATTGAAAATATATGAAAATATATTATGATATAGGAGCCATTTTGCAAGCATTTCTGAGAATTTTTCTTAATGTTGTGGGCTGGCGGCAGTTCTGTACGTACTGCAAGAGTATTTCGTTCAGCTGTTTAAAGTTTTACCGATTATTGAAGTGAGTGCCCCACATTTATAGAAAAACACCCCTTTATAAAGTTGGAATATGTAAGTAATCTCTAATTTATGTTTAATTCATGTTATGAAATTTGCTAATTACGTTGTATTAGTTGTATTTGTTATACTGTTATACTGTTATATGCTCATAACACAGGCCGACAAATTTTTTTTTTGTTTTTTTCATCTGATTTTTGTTTTGTTTGTAGCCCAGTTCGCTGTGCATTTTACGAGTAGTAAAGTAGTTTTAACAGTGTTTCTCTAACAGCTTTTGTTTTTGAGTTACAGCCTACTACCCGCATTAAGCAATTTTGTTTTGATTTTTCTGTTTCGACGAACACTAGGATATATTTTTTTGTTGTTTTAGATATGGCATCGTCAAGAAGGCATTGTTTGTGCATATTGTGTGCCAAAAAGGTATTGTGTGTCTGCGACAATGGTCTAATGGAAAAAAGGAATACAATAAAGTTCAAGACACCCTTGATTTAGCGAGAACCTCAAAATCATCACAACGATTACTACTTCTGCGTTGTGAAAATAAACGGAATTAATCCTGGAAATCGAAGTAGCTGGTCCTATCCTAACTTATCTTCTGCTGTACGACCTCAATTAAAATCATGTGAGGTACAAGCCAGCACATCTAAATTCTCTAATGATCTAAAACTACATAAACCCGAACACAATACATCAAGTGAAGGCTCTGATTCAGGCTACACATTTAGCCAATCAGAACCTCAGCGATTTAATCAAAAGGAACTAAGTAACTTAGTAAGAGATCTGAACCTATCAAAAGAAGCTTCTGAAATTTTAGCATCCCGTTTAAAAGAAAAATATTGTCTTAGTCGGAAAACCAACAATACTTTTTATCGCACACGAGAAAAGAATCTGTTATCGTATTTTTCTGAAGAGAGTTGATCTTTTGTAATGATATTATAGGTATTTTTCGACAGACCGGTTTAAAAAAATACCAACCTAGTGATTGGCGTCTTTTTATAGACAGCAGCAAAAGAAGCTTAAAATGTGTTTTACTTAATTAAACAATGTATTTCTGGCCGTGCATATCTAGGGTATTGTCAAATACATAATAGATATAAGACCTGGACTAAATAGGTGTTGTAAGTACGTTAAAATCTAGATATTTTCCCTTTTCTATTGAACGATCGTTTTTAGTATTCTTATGCTTTCTATAAGTGCGGTTATTACCTGTCAATTTTTCATGTTTTATATTAGACTTATCCCCTATGTATACACTTAAGGAAATTACGTAATAATTTATTCAAAATCGTTACTTTAATGGAAACATTAGTAATTGTAGACAATGCGTTATAATAACAGTAATAATAACAATATTACCTTAAATCCCCTTCCTATTTATTATGTTGATCGGGAATTTAGCGACTGAGTAAAATTGAATTGAAATTGAATCGTTTCCGGCAGAAAAACTTTAAATTTCTTCCATACTATAGAAAGAATATATTTCACTGTGATTTATGGGGCAATTTACGCGCTAATTATTACAAAATATATTATTCAGAAGCTTTAAAACTCCGAACGAAGCCTTCCCGAGCCGCCTCCCGTTTTATTTTTTTCCTTATGAAAAATTATAGTTTCCCTAAAGAAAAATTTCAAAGTAAATGAGTCGTAAACAAAAAACCCGACCATCAAGAAAGCAGATTACAGTTCAGGCCGCTTATTGATGACCTCCATGTTCAGAGACACAAAGGTCTTATCACTCGGAAGGGAACAAATACCGCAAGATCTAAAAAAATCATCACCAATCAATATTTCCCCGGGGAAATGTTTGGGTGACTGATATACCCGTTGATGACTGCTCCTATACAAGGCGGTCCATTTTTTTCTTTTTTTTCCTTTTTCTTTTCGTGAAAGAGCTACTAAATGGTCTTAATTTTTCTTTTGTCGGTTTTCTTAACCAGAAATCTACGGCATGTTTATGGGATTATTAATATTAAATGACAAGTCGCATTTAAAATATAGGGGTCATTACTTTTGACGAATTAGCCTTTCGCGCACGCATTTTTTAAACACTCCCCCGAAATGATAAATGTTTTGTTTTATATTTTAACTTGCATAACATTTCTATATTTTGTTATTTTATCTGAAAAACTATAATTCATAACATATACTTCTGAAAACATTATTTATTATAAGAAAATTACGATTGATAATTCAATCGTTCTGTTTTAGTGATTTTATTATTAATACTGCCTGGCGGTTTTAGGCTTGATTGCAGCTTCAGTCGTGTAGAAATGTAAAAGGGATTTAGTTATCATGTTCGCTTGCTCGCTGAAGGGGTATTTAAGGATGTTATAATAATACACTATTTTAAGTATTAACTAACTATAACACTGACCAACGCGATTTTTGTTGTCCTCTAAATGAGACTCATTTTTTCTACTAATTTGGATGTGCTGAATCCAAAAATTATATAGGTTTTTACTCGTCACGTCAAATTTAACTCGATACCACATCCTGCTTTTTGGAAAATCACTAAAAGCGGCTTAGCTTTTGAGAGCTGAAATAAGATAAACAAAGTACAAAATTATACCAATTTATTTTTTTAAATACGGCAATTACATACATAAATAATTAGGCAATATTTAGAAAATACCGAGAGTAGGTATAAAAAATAACAATTCAGCGCATAGCTTTCAGGGAATAAATTTCCGCTTATAACACTTTCTGCGGTATTGTCTTTTGGGCAATCCCGTTCAACATTGCAATAGTAGTCGGTCATCATGTGAGGATCCTATCTTCCTTGGTACAGATCTTCCATAGCTTTTATATTATCTTGATGAACTCTTTCGCCCTGTTCATCACCTAAATTCTCCAGAAATCTGTCAAGATGACTATGTAGGAAATTCGGCTTTATACTCATTTTGAAACCTGGGCGGTGGAAATTTTCAAGCATTGTTTCTGCAAAACCTTTATAGTTCCGTGCATTTTTATGTCCAGGGATATTGCTGCCAAACATCGTGAATGAAGTGCAGGCTTCTTCCTCAATTTAATTCGATGAAATTTGGGTTTCTTATTAAAATTCTAATTAGCCATCTAATACACCGGCTTTGATTTCTTCGTAGATAAGTCGTGTAAAGTTTTCATATATGTACTAGAAACAGTCGAAGTGCAAATCTAAGACTTTAACATATAGCTTCATAATACTAATGTGGTTTGACGAGGGGAGGTGGAAAAATGATCTTTTTCTCTATCCACTAATGGTAGGCTTATAATGCAGTTCTTTTTGTCTAACGCCTGAGGATACTCTAAGAGGCCAATATTTCTTACTCCATTGTTGGTTTCTTGCTCATTTGGCCCCGAGGCACGGGTACTTTGTGTATCTTCTTTGGAATCCAAGTAAGAAGTTTACCGTTTTAGGATCAACACAGATGATCCGGTTATTGTCTGTATATTTTAATAACCTCAAAACCTTTTTATTGTCTTCATATGTTTTCCCTAAGTAGACTGAATAACCAATAGGAATTAAAGCACACATGTGTGTGCTTTAATGTCCCCATTGTGTCGCAAGACACCCTTGAGACTTCTGCTTGAGCTGTCGATAAATAGTAAAAAAAAATAAAAAATACCCTTACCACCTCGATGAGTGAAGAACTCCTTGATACGTATTTCGGCAACTAAGTTGCTATCCTCAGCAGAATCTACGAAGGAAGATAATGTTAGACGTCGCACTCTGG
>JARFOC010001329.1:10615-24290 GCA_031763485.1 Osmoderma eremita
GGCTAAACTTCAAATGAAATCGTAAATAGGTACATCCGCTTTACAACAATTTAAACACAAACTAATACTAGCAATAAAACATAAAATAAATTAAAATATACAGAGTGTTCCGTGGCCGAAACAACTGTGTTCAAACTAGTTTGATTTGAAGATATTTTTTTCGAAAGTTCCGTTACATTTTGGACAATAGGTTTAGTTGGAGATAATCTCTTCGAAGTATGTACATAGGAGGAAATCAGTGAACCTTATCCACATTTATAAGCATCTACAGATCCTCATAAGTCTCTGTAAAATTTCTTGAACCATGGTGACACCAGTTGTTTTGATGGTGATGCATTTTATGATTTTCTGATTTCGGTGTTCCTTATATTATTTCATTTAGGACATCCTTTAACCTCTCTCAAGAATTTAATTTCAGCAGCTTGCCCTCTGGACTTTCCTATCTTCTTATCTTCCGCATAGCAGTGTTGGTACGGTCATTGTCTTAAAGCATTAGTTGAGGCCCTCTACTGCACTTGTTTGTTAATGTTCTTCTAATAGCGCCACACATTCCATCAGATGTTATTAATTTGTTACTGATATCCTGATTGTATTTATAAGTCCCGTCGTCTGATCTGTTCCAGGCAAGTATTTTCAATACATATTTTGGACACTACTATACTATAATTTTACTGACAAAAATATTGTGAGCACAACATTCCAGCTTAATAACAGATCATAAATACTTAAACACTTTGGTATAAGTTCAAAAGTTGTAAGCAACGTTATAAAAGCTTCAGAGTCTTTACCAATGGGGAATGTGGTGGTGTTCGTGGCATACGGGGACGCGGCATACGTCACGACAGAAACTAGAAAAGATGAAAAATATCACTGGCAAAGACGTCAAAGGATAGATGGTGAAAGGTCGAGCGAAAAATACAAAGTACAAAAATCGTAACCGTGGAAGTGGAAACGGCGCGGCAGCGGAGAAAACGGATCGGCATAGCTGGCTGGGTATACTGCGGGTGAACGTCGAGAATACGAGACAGAGGATGAGGAAGAGGAGAGTAGGAAGTAGGGGATCAGAACTCACAAACAGCGACCAAAGTTTTTGGGCCTCCTCCTGTGGGAAGCGGCGCATTGATACAGGACGTGATGGATGCCGGTGATAATGCCCTCTCGTCAGTTCCCGTCCGCAGCACCGGCCCGAACAATACCGCTCGCTACCCCCTAATTCACTGCGCCCCTATCTATTCATTCGCGCCGCCGAGATCTGGTTTTGTTGCTGCCCGGCCTCCGCGAACGCTACATCTTTAATAAATGTCATTACACAATTAAACGTTCGAGAAAGAACCCGGAAAAAAAATCGAAAGCCATTAGGACAGATAGAGTCGGTCATTAGTTATCCATCTTCTTTCATCCTTTTTGTTTTTGATATTATTTCATACACGCAATGGTAGTAAACTTCATATACACAAATCTAAAAGACAAAGAATACATATTTCTACTTACATCTATACACAGAAAAAACCATTTGATTGAGACAACAAAATCTTCGTTTAAATCGTGGCAAACAAAATATCATGTCTCAAATAAATGTATAGTTGGAACCACAAAGCAAATGCTATAACACCTACATGTTTTGTTATTTCAACTAGATATTTATTTGAGACAAGATGATATTTGGTTTGCCAGTATTTAAACGTACATTTTGTCGTCTCAACCAAATGGTTTTTTCTGTATAACATACATAAAGCATAAAAGAAACATTATTTAGTAAAATAACTTAATACAATTGCTTAGTTAGATAACTAAAGCAGCAAAACTTCCAGAAAATGTTTTTCAAATAATTGAGATACTATTGAGGTACTATTTTATTTTAGCCTTAAATTCAAAGGAAATGGAACTAGGATGGGGAATTAAAAATGTTTTAAAGATAAAAGGGAATTAATTTAACAGATTGGATTATTTATATTGAAAGCTACATTTCGTTAGCGGGCACCCCACTATCACTATACATACATTACGGTGTCCCTGTGTATATTGTGTGTGTATTTTGTTGATCTCACTCCCGCAAAAATTTGCATTTGACACAAGAACAACCCAAATCAAGAGGGACAACCCAAACCCATGGAAACAAATTTTGAGAAATGACGTGTTTTTGGAAACTAGACGTCATGGTTACTATATTTACCATAGTTCTACCTTCAAGCAAATAATTTTCAACCAAATTTAACTAACAATCCAATATAATGAAAATTAACAGGACAGTACTAAGTAAAAGCAGAAGATAACAAACAAGCACTTTGAATCTCTGCGTTGTATCATCAACCATCTAGTATTCTTCCACCATCGAAGAACGACCACAGCCAATTCTTCATCTGTTAAGGCGACGTATGTTCATAAATTTTCCTAATGACTACTGCTTTAATCTTTCTCGTATGTTTTCATAGTTTAGAGTTTAGATCAATGATAATCGCTTTTATTGTTACAAAACTCTCAAACGAAGCGTTTGAAAAATATTCATCTAAAAATGTAACAAATATCAGCTGGTATTGATTGGGAAACAAAAAAGAATGTTCAAAGAATACATAGCACGAATTATCCAACGTGCTTAGTTCAGTAGCAGAAGGACCAAATTCTTATTATATTTTACTCACAATTGAGAATACCTTTAGTTCGAGGAATACTTTGTAAGTATGTCTGCATTGACGCTCTGTTAATTTATTTACAACAAAATTTAGAATATCAATGCTAATATCCTTTAAACTTGCATAGAATCGTTAATCCTCCATGCTACTCCATAATTATTATTTGAAACTTGAGCATATTTTCTTGAAAATGTTGAATAGCGGTATGTCAGGGCTCGATATTCCAAGAATTTTAACTTCAAAAATTCAATTCAGAGATATGGTGACGACAAGAATGAAAGAAAATCTCGCTGTAGTTTCTGCCCCAATAAGGTTAATGCCTCATTAAATCACAGAGGCGCTATGTGTAAACACCGTGCTTAGAGAATTTATGGCAATTCTTACTTCACACTAAGCATCTTATACTGCTTGGCTTTGGTCTCATTCAGGTGAATGTTTAATTTTTGCTTCTTTAGAGTTCCACAGCCTTATTGGAAACGACAATCGCTCGGCAGTGGTATCTGTGGCATTTAATAACGGAAATTGTAATACACAACGTCTTTGTTAATTTTGTGATGTTTCGCACAGTGTTGTCAGGTAGGATCAGCGATAAGGTAGAGATTGCCTGGATTGCTGCGAGACCATTTCTCGCGTCATATCTCTTTAATGTTAAAGCCCTCAATGAGTAACCTTTTCTGAACACCGAGAGGGTCTGCTAGACTTAAAACGATTTTGGTGAATAGAAAGTTCTTGATTACTCGTACATCTAAGAAATTGCTTATAAGCAAAATAACACAACGTGTCACCTCTTGGACCAAACGAAAAAAAGCTGGAATGTTTAGTTAGTAGTTGGTAGTGACTAAATTACATTTAGCTTATTAGTAAGAAGATGGTTTGTTGAGGAAATTAAACCAAAAGACAACACTATTGCAAAGGTTTTCTTGTTTATTGTCAAAATCCAATTATACACCTGAAAATAAGGGTTATATTTGTAATTACATCTACATTTTTACAAAAACGGTGACGCATTATTGTGGCAATGCTCGATAGATCCGGTAATGATAACGGACTAAACGTATGTTTAGTTCACCCTTTTGACATCAAACAGCCTGTATATATGAAAATAATTTTAAAATGTTAAGTGCAATAAACACACTGTTCGGATTACTCCTCACCGCATAAAGTATTAATTAATTCGGGACGACACGTGTTTCGGGAATACGTGGATTCCCATTATCAAGTCGAATAACGGAATATTGTGCTGCCCTACAGTCCTTGCTATCTTTACTGTTAAGTTTAAGACTGTCTAAATAAATAAATAACTTTTTTTGATATCTTATATGAATAAGATATTGGACCACATTTTTTGGAGGAACAAGTGAATGGTCAAGTTTATTTACACTTTTTAGAAAATCATTTACAATTGTTATTGGAAAATTTTCCCCTAAACGTTCGTCAAAGGATATGGTATCTGAAGTAGGAGCTTCCTTACTTGGCACTAGGTTAATACACGACCATTTCCTTGAAAGATGGGCAATTGAGCGATTAGCTCACCGGAGTTCATTAAAATTGACTTCTTCGTGTGGTCATATGCAAGAAAAAGCTTTGTATAGCAACGAGCACCAACTACACGAGGTGATATGAAAACAGAATAAGAGAAACATTCTCGAGTATTAATTAAGGAATGTAAGACAATCGCTTGAAGAACGTCTGCAATGCTGTATTGATAGATATTTTCAACATTTATTATAGAGCTACATTGTAAACAGTTGGGTTAATTAATTAAATGTTAATCATTAGTGTAAGTTATAAATGTTTGTATTTTGTAGTTATACTTAGTATTAAACATTAACTTTCATTTTTCCTTGTTAACTTGTTATATTAAAATAATTAAAAAAATATCACTTTTTAAAAATAATGACTTTAGGTATAGAGAGTGTTTAATAGAAATGAAAGTAACTAAACTATTCTTTCTTTTTGTGATATAAAATACACGCTGATCTATTTAAAATAATTGGAAATTAATGTACTTGAGTTTGGAGAACTGACAGTGATTTCCATATAAAATTGACCATAACTTCTGAAATACGCTGTATAATGCAATGAAATTGTATTTGGGGTGTGAGACATGAGCTTAATATAAATCTGAAATAATATATAGGGTGTTCCATTTAAGAAAACATATGTTTGGTTCATCCTGGTGATATGGAACATTATGAATTATGAAAATAATTTTAAAATGTTAAGTCTCCAACTTCCGTAAATAACTTTTGTTTAATATCTTTTATGGTAACGGATATATGGAGCATTGCCACACTAATGCGCCCCCCTGTATAATATACCAGCAACTTTCACGTTTTTTTTCCTGTTACTCTTAATATAGAAACTTTTGCTCGACAGTGTACCACCTAAGGCAAAACACACACGCACGCACGCCAGAGTGTAGGTATCCGCATAAAAACAGGGGACTCTCGGTTACGTCGCAGAAAACAGAAGCGGCCGTCTATGATATCCGTCGAATCATTAATTACAGAAACGGATCCAGGAGGCCATAAATAAAATTCGACGTTCCATTTGGCAACGTCGCGCGCGCGAGGGTGGGGCGGATGTGACGCGATGATGGAACGAACCTCGGAGAAAAATGATCGCGTCAGGGAAAGAGCCACCGAGAGAGAGGGGACGACCGGAGCGAGCGAGACAGGCGGAATTTGACCGGGGGTTGCACTACGGTACGACGGTCTTGATGGATTATGCCCTCTCTTGCGTGGGGGTTGAATGGCGGGGGAATCGGCGGGCGACGGGACACATAGGGACGAATCTCTCCACGCGACACGCATCTCCCTCTTACCAATTAGAATTCCTACGATTGAATCACTGATTACGTTATCTTAGAAATGTCGTGGATTTGATTTATGCTTTGTTTTGAATTTTTAAAATCCGCTCTTTCTTTCGCCTCTAGTAATTGATCTAATGGGAGATAGAAGAAATGCGCAGCGGTGGTAGAGTGAACTAAAAATCGCGGAAAGATTTATTCTCCGTTACCTTCTTAAAGTTTAATTTGTCTTCGCTGGATTGTTTTGCCAGAAACAACTTTTCATAAAAAGTTTGCAGACAAATATTAGCTCCGCAAATCGCTGAAGACATTACCAATTTATTAGTCAAAGTTACTTATTGCACAACTAATTTATCAAATGCCCGTTGCCGAAATACGTATTTAGAGTCATTCACTCATTGAAGTGGTAAAAGTATTTTCGATTTAGTTCTATTTCAAGTCACTTTCGCCCATTATTTTATACCATCCACTCCTAATCGTCAGGTTCAAAAGGCATAGGCAAAAGTCGGTAAGGCAGGGGTACAAAGAACACCTTCAAAATTTACAGAATAAAAGCCAAGATGCCCAAAATTAGAAATTTTCTGCTTTAATCTTATTTCTTTCAGTGATTCTACGAAAAGCTCAACCCATATTAAACTTAGACAATTGCATGTGCCTGAACCAGTTGAGGTACCTCCTAAATAGGCATTTTGAAAGCATCAACCGCTTCTTCAGCCGTCGAAGAACATTGACCATTAACTTCTTGTTTGATGTGCGGAAACAACAAGAAATCATTGTGTGCCACATCAGGGCCGCACGGCGGATGACCCATCAATTCAACTTTTTCAGTTACCAAAAACTCTTGTTTGAGCTGATGAGAGCTCGCATTGTCCTGATGGAGAAGGATCCAACGTCGGCAGTTGGTTTCCCTTGTTTTTCCAAATACTTCTGGCAAAGAAATGGGTGTGTACCATTCAGAATTGACCGTCCGACGTTTCACCAATAGTACAGTTGCCACATGTCTGGTTTTTCCGAAGAAACAGGCGACCATTTGCTTCAAAGTCCTTCGAGCGCGAACAACCTTTGTTGGATTTAACTTATCTTGAAAGACCTATACAGTAGACTGCTGTTTACCTTCGGCCTCATAGGCGTAGATCCATGATTCGTTACCTATAACGATGTCATAGACATGTTTTGAAGTACCGTGATCGTATTTTTGGAGCATCTCGTTCGACCAATCCACACGAGTCCTATTTTGGCCGATTATCCAATTATGTGGAATCCAACACGAACAAAATTTTTTGACTGCCAAATATTGATGGAATATTGAATGTATGCAGGTCCCGCTAATACCCAAGGACACCGCAATCTCACATGCCGGTATCAGTTCACACATAGCATCAATGCTTTTCGGAACACCAACTGATTTAGGACGTCAGTGAGTGAAGCACGGCCACCACTGAATTCGGTATACCACCGGTATACACTAGTTTTTGATGGTGCTTCATCGCCAAATGTCGAATTAAGTTCATCGATGCACTGTTGTTTAGATAATAATCCACGTCGAAAGTTGTAAAAAATAATGACAGGAAAATGTTGACGAGTTAATTCCAGTATTTGGTCAACATGATATTTTAAGCCACTGTAAGTAACACAAATATCGCTTGTACGTCAAAATGTTTTGAGTGAGTATACTGTCAAAAAGGCCGATATTTACGATGCAGGCGTCAGTTGTCAGGTGGCAGCACCTGGAAATATATAAAAGGCATCCCTCGTATATTTCAAATAAAGAGTAGAATAAGAAACCGTGTGAAATTAACTGGCGTTAAGGAGACCTTTTGGAAACTAAAAATACGTACCTGATGGTTAATTTTTCTTTTACCAATTTTCAGTATGTACATTGCTTTATAATGTTAATTATAATACAAACCAGACTTCATAGATTTTATTGGTAAAAATGTACTTGAAATACAAAACTAAAGAATTTGTTATTTCGAGATTTCACTGTAGAAATTCAAACGAAGTTCCAGTGTTTATGATTGTCACAGTTATTAGATCCTTGTTAGTACTCAGCCCAGCAGCCTAAAATACGACTATCGGCGATATCCATGTTTCATCAATGGAACTAACCATTTACCAAATATATCTTTCTATATTTTCTTGCACATTTATTCCTACGTTTGTCCAATAACACGATACTCTCCAAAAAATTCTTTAAGTAACTCAGGCAACTCGAATGTGGCGCTCTTCATCTGAAGAAAATCGAGGTCTTGGGAACTGGTTCTTCGGCTTAGGAAAGAGAAAATAGGCCGAGGGTGCTAGGTCAAGGTCGTCAGCGACCGTGCAGATACTTGCGTCCTTCCTTTTTTGGATGGCGCAGTTGTGCATCCATTACGTTTATTAAATTTTTGGGTCTATACATTGAGAGTGCATTAAATTGCGAGACGCATGTGAAAGCCCTTGAATCAAAATTGCCTTCCCTATGCTATGAATTATACCACCTAAAAGATCTTGTTGATAGGGATATTTGCTCGTTGTATTATTATTCTCAGTTTGAGTCTCGACTACGTTATAGGTTGATGTTCTGGGGAGCTTCAAGTCATGCGAAACGGTAAGAAATATGGTAGGCGCAAGTAGGCGTACCTCGTCTAGAGCTATATTTAACAACCTAAGGCTTTTAATACTTACATCGCTATATAGTATACTGGATATAGTTTCATATGTACATAATAATCTAAATGATTTGTCAAGACTCCGTGATTTCCATGAATATAGCAGAAGAAATATGTGCTGTGTATTCCCCGCCATCAACTAGTTACATATGAAAGACATCCCCAGCATATGGGAACTAAATTGTAATGTATGCTTCTATCAAGTTAATTGATATTTCAATGCAATTTAAGAATGCAGTGAAACAATTCTTATTAAATGATGTCTACTACTCCTTAGATGAGTATCTCGCAAATTGTAATATTACTAAGAATAAAACTTCGCAGGCTTGATTATTTTGGTGTATTCATTTTTCTCTACTTTTACCTTTATTTTTTTGTTGTCCTCTTTATGAATTAGGTGTAATTTTTGATTTTGTTTGTGACTTGTCTTATGCCATTTATGGTCTACTAGACAATAAACGTCTATTTATTTATTTATTTATTCTTTATTTGTTGGGGGATCCCATTGGACACCCACGTTTCATTGAAAAATAGTCATGGTCACGAGCCGAAGTAACCAAGTTTTCCTCGCAAATTTCTTATCTACCCAAGTTTTGGTCATGGGTCAGGATTGTCGGAATCTGGCACGCTGACACTTTATGCTGAAATCCAAAATTTCGAGACTTTGATACTTTGATCAATACACACCGTTTAAACTTTCTTCAGTCATTGCCTCCAACGGTGTCTTTTGTCATTTTTCGGGTCATTTCGAATAGATTCACTTCACCATTAAAACAGCTTTGACCAGAATTTTATTTGAAAATATGCGAATGCTCATTGCATAACAGCAGCCATGCGTTCACGTAGGTATATAGTTGTTGGCTGATTGTCTAGTTTTGTTCAAAGATTTATTCCTAACTGTAAATAACTCATTTTCGCGCGTTTATTCGTTAAAATAGCAACTCGATAGTAAACAATTGTCATGACATCGCGCGCTTTTTCTGGCTAGGAGGATTTCATTTTAATCTCCTCTGTATTTATATACACGATGTATTGTTTCAATATATAAATTGCTTTTTCAACCATCCTTTTATAAACGTGTTATGCAGTTATTGCTATGCGATGCCCCTTTTATCAGCGAGATTAACTAACCTCATCTACAGCAAGTAACTTTGATAACACACTTTAACAAATAATAACTATATTGGACTATTCCCCACCATACAAAATACATTAAAATTGCTCACGATTACATTGAGCAACTATACGACTCAGGTATGATAATGAGGTATCACGCAACCACCTTTATAATTTTCCAAATAAAAACACCACCAATCCGTTATCGGTTCCCTCCGAACTAGTCGATCGTTACTGAGAAATGCACCAGGTAACTAACACTCTGTTCTTTTCCGCTGCGCGAAAGGTGCAATTAGTTACACGCGTTTAGTTGACGGTTTTCGGAGATTGCCGGACATTAACTAATAACCCTCCCATTAATATGCCTCACCCGGTAATTGAAGTCAATGTCCAAACGCTTTCGGGCTATTTCTGGGTTTGCGGAAATGCTTTCGCAGTTGTCTGAGAGATGAGAAAGGGAAAAAAGGAAAGACCTTGGGGCAGCGCCCCGATAATGTCTCGGCCCTTATTTTTATGGAAATTAACCGATTTCGTTCGCTAACCTTGACGTAACACGTACCTGTTATCCTTTCATAGTATAAGATGTACTTAAATACCTTCGTCTACTGATTCCTTACAAATTTCCTGTCAGTGTTTGTTAAATGTTAAATTTAAACACCTTGTCGTGGTAAAATTATTCTTTCGACCATTAATATTGAACGAATTCAAGTGTTAATACATATACACATATCAAATTCAAATCCAGAAACTTCAACTTTTAATTTTATTGCTATTGTCATATGCAAATTTTGAGATATTGTTTTGTCTCTACAATGTAGGCCCTATTACAGACATTACACTGTATGGAGTACACCAGAGAAGACTATTGTAAAATAGTAAGCCTGTTCTTGCGTTTAGAGAAGAGAATACTAATTGCGCTGTATGTGTGAAATCCAAGCGAAAAAAAAATATTGAAAATAAACCTGAAGGCTGGACTAATATTGTGGATAAATGGAAATTTAAAATATTTGATGGTTCTGGTGCCTGGGACACGACTATCACCAGGACATACCAGCGAATTCTGACTAATATCTGCAATGATAGTATTAGGTGTGCCATCCTATAAAAATTTTATTTTAATTATGACAAAACTGGCTGAAATATTGCAGCTTAAAAGTACCTTAGTAAATAGCATTTTGTAAATGTAATTTAATACAGGAGGTATATTAGGCAACCAAAATAGTTTGATTTAAAATAGATATTATTTACCTCAGCTTTGTATAGCCATGCATTTTAACATATGACGTGCACTCACTACCAACAATCGGCAATACACTAAATATATGAACGAAAATAAAATTCAATGGGTTCATTACTGGGATAAAAACCCGTTGCACTCCAATTCCTATGTGACGATCTATGTTACGTACCAGCCGCTTCGCTATCGCAGGAAGTTTTTCTTTCGTAAACGCTTATAGATTCCATGTATTGAGTTTTTCCATAGTATATAATTTTTTACATGATTTCACCAGGAGCTTGACGATTTTAGGGTTAACAATGATGAACTTGCACTTACAGTTTCACCGGTTCTCGAATAAAATCTTTTCGGGCAATAGCAACCATCCATTTCGCAAGTAATTCGGGGTCACTCGTAAACTGAAATGCGCGCAATTTCGGACCATTTTTATAATTGCTGCGACTACCAGAAATACGACAGTATAACAACATGTATAAACGATTGCAACAGATAAGATAACATGAAAGGTAACACTTAGAAACACTACTAATTGAAATTAAATTGAACAAGCAGGTGCATGCGAATTGGTCTAACCTTATACTTTGCCTGTTTATTCCCACTGCGCATTCAAATAGCAACGCTGACGTAACAGAACCCTGACGTCTGAGCACTTGGGCTTTTTAGTGTCAGTAGTAACGTCACAACACGATGTGACGGGTTTTCTTTTGTCCTTCTATTGGGTGTTTGGATATCCGCAATACATTGTTATAAGCAGATGAATGAAGCTATGAAACAATTTAAAATTGGGTTAACATGTAAAGTTACCCTCAAATTGCAACGATGCGAACTTGGGGGCAAATAGAATTCGAATTTGAAATGTTTGAAACACTCGGCATCCGATTAATATCTGGGGTACCAACAAAACTATATTAGGAACGTGTTTAAAAATAATTAATGATAATGAAGCCAGTTTCCGTATTTCCATTCTGCAACTAAAAGCATAAATTCCAGCTTTCTGTTCATTTTATATAATCTTGTGTTACACTGATATATGAAAAATATCGTTTGTCTCAATAGCTCTTGGCGTATACTAATTATTACAAAATATGCTATGTTACTGTTCACTGTATGTGAAATTATTTATCATTGAAATATTGCATCTGTTTATGTATAACGATCTGCCCACCTTATTAAACCTGTAGGGGTGAAACAAAATACAAAATGTAAGTGTCAGTAGGTATTCATAAAGTATAAATCCGCCAAAAGCAGAAAATAAAAAAAAGATTTTAACGAACAAAAATTACTTAGTCCGGGCCTGATGCAAGGAAACGTATCGTTCAACTACCTGCTAAATGTCCTGTATATCTATGAATAGATATGTATATTGCATTGATTGTGCTTTATTTGTAAAAAGTATTATTATATCTATCCGGCATGATATTTTTGCGGAGAGTTGGCAAGTACTCCAAACATTAACCCTGAATGAATCAAGATCAGTAGGTGAGTATGCCCCTGTAAAAATAGCAATATCTATAAGAATTTGATATTTGATTTTTTTTATAAAAAAAAAATTTTTTTGTATAACCTGAACATACGCTATTTCTCAAAAGTATTCTATAAAGTTGGTATTATCTTGATGTGTATGTATTATATACGTTGGTAAGACGTCAGAGTGAGTATCTTAAGGCGTACGACTTGAGTAGTTATAAAAAAAAAGTTATAAAAAAACTTACCAGATTCAGACGCACTTTCTTGACGTATGAATCAGCGTGCCCTAAAAAAATAAATTTAAATATGATTTTGCAGATAGATTTTAGGAAATAAGAAGTCGTAAGCATACATCCAATACTTGATCTTATACGATCTTGGTAATTAGCTTTGTGTCTTAAATTTTGGAGAGTATTCCTAATCAATATATGCGATGGTAATTGCCGATAAGGAAACCAACAGGCATACAGACGTCCAGCTTCCTTTGTATTTCCTCCCGTCTCTAAACTCCATGCAGCGAACCATATGACAGTAACAGCGTCGTACACAGACCTGGGGCTAACCCAATGCATTTAGAAAAGTTTAATTTTTTTACCGGGTAGTGGTCTATCTATGCACTAAGATTTTTTGATCGTGACGTTACAAATTTTTTTTTCCGGCTCATCCGGTATACGTACTTTATAATTAGCATTTTTTAAAATTTATGCTGCAACAAAATTGAGTAGTTTGCGCGGTAAAATATTTAAGGCTTCCTGAATGGAGTCATTATTCTTATTTGCTTTAGACGATATATCATTAACTAGACTACTACCATCGAAAGAGGTTAACGTTGAAAAATGTTGGATACTATAACGAATTCAAGCGACTTAGATCAACCACTAAAGCTTTGATTTCTCGGGCATACAAAGAATACTTGCATCTGATGGAGAACAATACCAGGATAGATCCAACTGCTATCTGGAAATTCTTGAGAGGTAAATGGAAATCAACTAGAATACATGGAAAACTGTTCGATAACGGTACTTAGTTCTCTGATCCTCTTGAGATTGCTAAAGCATTTCTCCCACGTGTATTCAAACAACAGTCAGTTACCTCTGTTTATATACGATTTTGATTTACTATCTTTTAGTTTCTCTCCGGTAAGTGATAACGAGGTTATTCTGATTAGGTCTCAGCTGTCGAACAAACATGCTACGGGTAATGATATGATACCCGGTTTTGTTTTTTTGGGCGTGACTGTAGATATATATTTGCCCATCCTTTAATGCAAATCATGAACATTTCTGTTCGAGCGTCAATCCTCCCAGACCTATGCAAACGTGCTGTAGTTTGTACTGTGCATAGAAAAAGCGACAAGTCCCTTATAACAAATTATCGCCCTATTTCTTTATTATCAAATTTCGCTAAAGTTTTTGAACAGGCTCTTCCTTATATTTATTCCAATCTTCAATCGTTTCTTTCACCCAGGCAACACGGCTTCATTCATGGGCGCTCAACGGTAACAAATAGGTAGGCGAGGCCAAGTTGATGTTATTTATACGGATCTGTCTCATGCATTTGATCGAGTAAGTTATGTTATCTCTAGATAGAGAGGAGTGGAGATGTAACGAGGATAGACTGACGCAAGCAGACACCTGCTGGTTTACGGACGGTTAGAAAACACAGCAGGGCGTCGGCGCAGGAACATTTTGCAGCAACCCGAGAGTTGGAAAACACTACAACCTCGGGCAATATGCAACAATTTTCCAGGCCGAAGTCTACG
>JARFOC010001330.1:29263-44869 GCA_031763485.1 Osmoderma eremita
CATTTTGTTTTCTTAGCTACCAATAATAGACACTTAAGTTTCAAATTAGAAACAAAGCTTTTAGTTTTCTACATATTGTTTTGTTATAGTTTGTAACATTTAATCACCTTTTTTTGTCTTTCTGTTGTTAAATGGGATCGAAATATAATATAATACATAATGTTTTATTTAGACTGTAACGTGTAATAATGTTCATAAAATACATAGGGGTCCCTAGGAGGCCCTGCGCGGGCATCTACGTTAGTTTTATGCACATGGGTGTTTAAGGGTTAATATCGTTAATGCAGCTGGTAACTGGGGCGCCATCATCGAAAAATTTTACTTTTTGTCACAGACAATAATTTTTAATAATGATCCATAATCATATCTGCTCGAAAGTGCACGAATATTGTGTCGTCATACGCAAGTATGCAAATTCTCAAATCTATAAGACATTCAGAATTGTATCAAAATCGCACTAGTAGAGCGGGCGACACACTAACATAACCACAAGTCAAGTTAATATAAACTGTTTAAAATGAAATGTTATATGTTTTATTGAAACTCTGCATAGGATTGCTGTGTCGTACGTCCATAAATTTATACTTTCTAGATTATCTAAGTCTCTTCCTCACAGATAATTGCATTTGAAACGGTATTTGCGGCTACCGTATTACCAGCAAATGACCAACCTTTATCGTGATTTCCGCCGAAGGAATAGTATTATACTTATAACTCAATTTTATAGCCCGATATTAGCAGATGCCCCATCGATTTTTATGCTCGCTCCTTTTGTAATTCCGATTTGATTTGACGTCGTCTACCATGGCCCGTAGCGGTATAAACTGCGTCATGTAGATTACGAACGATCGCCTAAAATTAATAATACATCTATTTGAATGCGATGCAAAGTTGCGAAGTTCGCAAGGATGCTGTTGCAGTGCAAGGTGACTTGGAATTTGCGTTTAATTCGCAAGCAGACACCCTCGTTAAGTTATTAAGTTCTTACATGCCTGTTGTGTTTTGGCAGAGGATATTAGTCGGGTACGTGGAAACGTTATTGTAAAGGATAGCAAATTGAAGGTAGTTTAGTAGTGCGTGATTATGGTCGATTGAAACAAAAAAAAATGGAGAAGAAAACCCTAAAAAGTGTCACCTAAGGATTAAGAATCAGAATATTAATAAGTACTGTAGATGGTGTGCGGCTTTTTATCTGCGAGAGTTTATATGAGATAACTCTTGATACGAAGTTACTTTTTACTTATTCCCACTAATCCAAGTGACAAGAAAAATCCCTAACCCGAAAATTCAAAAAATTATGAAACTTTGCGAACATGCAGATCACATATAGGTATGTATTACTTACTTTCTTTTTCTGATGAAGAGATATTCTGAGTGACTGTGATGAATTTTTGAAAATGGAAAATTTTCCATTCTGCGCCATTTATGCGCATAACTCGCTAACGGTAAGAGGTATAGAAAACGTTTTAAGACAAAAATTGTTTGTTTGAATGAATTTTATTACGCAGCCAAAGAAAGTTCAGTATATCAATATTTTTTTTAATATTTAAACATACAATAAAGATTGCAAGGACTGTGGGGCAGCACAATGAAACCCACTGTTCGGATTACTCCTCCCGCACAAAGTATTAATTAATTCGGGATGACGCGATGCAATTTTATAAAATACCTGATTTTTGTATCCGAAAATCGGAAAGACAAACCGGAAACGAAACATCGAAGGTATATATAAAATGCAGGGGTTATTACTGCAAGAGGGCGAAGAGGTATGTGCACTAAATTTGAATGTAGAAGACTATAATAGAGCCATGATGGTAAGAAACGTACATAATAATATAAAATCAAATAAGGTGATTAAAAGCAGGGAATGTGTATTTTTTCAGATATAAATTTTGAGAATTCTTTGTTATTTCATGTACAAGTAAGCAGTAAACCAATGTCAAGCCATGATGCTATTGAAGTAGAGGGGCAGGCAAGTGAAGAAATCTCAGTTGAACAGAGTGATAATGCAGCCGAGCAGACTCAAAACATACCCCATTCCAAAATCTTGGAAATACAATGAAGTAAATTGTTTAATCGATTCTATGGAAAGGCACATTGAAGAAACGAATCATCCAAAAAAATATGTATATGAAAATATTACAAATGATCTTGTAAGTGCTGGGTTTGAAGTAAATGCTCAGCAGTGCCACTCAAAGTGGAAAAGCCTCCTCAGAAGTTATGAAATACGCAAAGACAATCATAGCAAAACTGGCAGAGGTCCTGTACGCTTCCAATTTTTTGATAAATTAGATTTATTATTATGCGATAGACCCAGCAGCAAATGCTTACATACATTGGAATCAAGTAATGCCTATGGGAGAAGATGACAATGAATGTAGTAATGGTAACATTTTTAATAATTTCTTTATCTTCACTGAAAAAGGTTCCGCAAAACGGAAAAGATAATATAAAACCTTGATTCAGGTGAAACAAGAAGAGTATAAGATGCTGGAGGAAAGACACAGAGAAATAGCTGAACCAGAGAAGAAGAAAATATCTTTCTTAGAAAAAAAAATGTTAATTTCTGTTTTAGTTTTTATAAATATGTGCAATTATATACTTACATATTGAGTGAGTTTATTAAAAATTAAGTGCAATCTGTGGTTTAATATTCAAGCATACTACTAAAAAGACAACTTGTTAATCGCCGCTTTTGCGATTGCTCCATGAATCCGCGGCTGGGCGTTAGATGTCTCTGGGATTTTCCTTAAAGACATGTACTAACGTTTGGTTAACGATACAGAATATTGATCGAGCGACAGGCATTCCTCCGACGTGCACTGATGAGGACTAAGTGGATCCGAAGTAGCTGTCTGTACGTGAGGAATACCTCACCTAGGAATAGGAGGTATATTTATATATATTTTTAAATATATTTTTATATACTTCATTTTTTGAACGTACTATTGGCAGAAATCTTCTTTTTTTGATTAAAAAAATTATCAAAAACTTGGTCACTGCGGGATTGCAAATTACTGAGTGTTCTTGTTCAGAACAAGTTTCACTTTGAAGATCAACAAACGTAATTACAGTAGTATCCTTCTCTAAAATGCAAATATTGTACAATATACAAGGAAAAACTACACAAAAATTACAATTGCATTTATATTTGTATTATAAACACACTCTTCCGATTACTCCTCCCGCACAAAGTATTAATTAATTCGGGACGACACGTGCTTCGGGAATCCACGTATTCCCAAAATACGTGTCGTCCCGAATTAATTAATACTTTGTGCGGGAGGAGTAATCCGAACAGTGTGTTTATTGTGCTATCCCACAGTACTTGCAAACTTTGCTACTATATTTGATTTATAAAAAAAAAACAATCTCCTAAATCGGCCTTTTAAAAGACCAAATGCATGTTCAATAACTATTCTCCTAGAAGAATGTCGATAGTTAAATTCTTTTTGCCTAGCAGATAAATGTCGATTATTTTTGTTAGAGAGGAAGTAACCAAGGTAAAGATGGATAAGCTGAATGCCCAAGTAGGAAATTATCACCGAAAATGTTTTCATTTAGTGGTATTTCATAAATTGCTGATTTTATAAGTAATCTAGAATCATGTAGAGATCCCGGTTCCGCACAATATATATCTAAAAAAAGTTTTTTTTGCATTAACTATACCTGGAATCAAAATACTATGATATTTCTTTCGATTTATATATGATTGTTCATTATGTTTTGGTCGTTTTATTTTGATATGGCACCCATCAATGGCACCAATTATTCCTTCAATTCATTTTTTTTAACAATATGAAATTCTTGTTGCTTCCTCTATGGTTGGCCACTTTGTATATTGGTGTGGGGTAGTGAGGAAAGATTTGCAAACTTGTATTAGACATCTATGTGTGGAGCTTAAAGATACATCAAATCTGTCTGATCTCGAACGAAAGCTCTCAGTATTACTTAAATACCACACTGTTAGTAAAGATGCTTTTGCAGCAGTAACATTTGCTCTACCACTACTATGTACTGGTTTATATTTACTTTTCTGTAGTTGGTCTGTAACAGATTATGATTATAAAATAAATTTGTTCCAGGAAATTATATTATACCAATCAATTTTTATGCTATACTACAACTTATTCGAAAATGGCACTGAAATGTTTTATCACTGTAAAGTGAATGATGCTGTTAACATAATTCTTATTTCTAATAATATCCTTCCTTTCTGTTTCTAAAATTCCAGCATTATCTGAGCTGGTTTCGCCATAACTAAAATGAAATAATTTACTAAGTAGATCCTATAGGAATAACAAAATTCAATGGTTACTTTTAAATAACACTTAAAAAACAAAATACTTACTAGAGATAATTTTTCAATAACAGTCGTATTTACTTTCACAAATTGTCCAATATGCAAAAGTGTAAAGCATAACCTATACAACACTTTCAAATAAAAGCAAACTTAACTGTGCCAAAGAAGACAGATGGAAAGCAGCACCAGAGCGATTAGCACTAACACGCTAGCAAATGGAAAGCGGCTAATAGATGGCTTCGCAATCCTAAATCCAGTAAACGTTGAAACATAGAGGAAAAATGAAATGGTACGTTACAATCTTGAGACACCTTTGAGGTATGCCGCTTAGCATAATCTCGCTGAGATCCGGTCAGTGTGGATCGAGATTTCATATTTTCACTTCAAGTACAAGTTGGCACTAATAACACTGGTTAACAAGATCTTAGTCCCAAGCACAAAAACGCCTGATTCCCATGTACTTCTGCACGCTGAAATCAATTATGTTTTCAGAATTTTTCCATCACCCTTAGCTTCTATGTTCCAGGATATTCGCTTATCCACCTAAAATATGCATAGATATGTCGTATAAGAGAACATGTGTTGACGTTATTTCAGTTGTCGGCTAGAGCTCGGAACTGATCAAGCAGCATGCAATGGTTGATCTCTTGATATTTCAGTTGTCGGCTAGAGCTCGGTGATTGAGTATATACGCTGACGTTGTTAACGTTTTAAAGAGTGTTGCGTTGTGGTGCGTTCAAGCTATTATAGTGAAACCGCGAACATTTGCTCACTTGTAAAATGCCAATGAAATGTGTAAACTACCCGAACTCTTTTTGCTACATTTTCGGCGAATTGACATTTAAATATCAAAAATGGTCTTTCACACCTATCCTTAAAAAGTGCTATGAGCAGTATTTCAAGTGTAAAATAGGTGTTGAAGACAAAAGCTGGGCTCCCCATATTTGATGTGTTACGTGTGCTAGACTTCTTACAGCGTTGGCATAAGGTAAACGACCATCAGATCATATTACCGATTGCTATTATATCTAACAAATATAAGTGGTATCACTTCTAAATACAAACATGCTGTACCTCACAGTCCGGAATTACTTGTGCCCAAACCTCCACAAAACATGACATTAAGTGACGTTTAAAGTGCTGAATAAACAATGGAGCCCTGCTATGTTGGCAGACTATTGCTGAACGCCGAGGAGAGACGTTTCTGATGGAAAGTACAGCCGAAAGTAATATATCAGCACATTTTCCAAGTAAATATATCAGTTTGCACGTCATTTTTTCACATTTATACACATATTATGATATATACTTTCACAGAATTTCATTGCTTTGTCACTCTGTAACTCTACCTGATAGGAAAAATTTTGAAAACAGGTAAGAAGTAGGTGTAAAAAGTACTACCAAGTTCACCCACTTTAGACAAAATAAATTTGAAATTCTGTTGACCGGTGTAATCTGCTATCAACTTGCACTCCAAGTGGAATACAAGAATATCTCCACTTTTGAAAGTGTGAAATGTGTTTTTGCTTTATCTAATATTGTTGCGAGGTTGTATAAAATAAATAAAACAAACACGTGCGTATGAATTCATCCAACCTTATAGCTCGCCGCCTTATTCCAAACTACCAAACCTGTGATGCTGACGTAATAGAAGAGCGCTCCGGCATTGTTATTTCGGTGAGAATGTCTAAACACACACTCCCCACCATAAATAATATATTCGTCTAAGGTTTGCTAATAAAATGTCAACTGTTACGACCATGTGACGAAAAACACACATTAAATGGGATCGACTCGAAAACATGGCAAAATAAACATTGTTTTGTAAAATCATATAAAAAAATCTCATCAGTTAAAACAACATGCCATCACCACGCTTTCCACTAATGAGAGTGTGACCGGAAGAGATCAAAAGAAGCCAGACGTGGGCACGAATGATACAGAGGGAGGGGCAATAATCTTTATAGCGGTCGTTCGCGCATCGCTCAACCATCGCGCACACAAACCGACAGCGGAGATCAAAGAGAAACAGGCAACGGGTCTCTAAAATAACGACAATCCCTCAAAATTGCGACGCCAGTTGTCGTTCAGCATCCAGGCGTTTATACTTACGTATACGCGGATGTAAAAATGGATGAAAAAAAATCTGCGCGTTTTTTCTTGTAAAAGTTTTGATTGTCAGGCAGATCGGCCCGGTTTTTATATTAAAATAACGCCGTAATGGCGGAGTAATGGCGTCGCTCGCGGCACCGTCAAACGAATTACGAAGATGACGGTTGACGTTGTAAAAATACCGCCCGCCATCGCGTAACAGGCTCAAAGTGACGAACTACTCTAAATATATCCCATTAGAGTAGTGCATTACATCCACTTTCTTCAGAGTACTCCCGGGTGATACCTTCTACTTTCCTACCTAACAGGATATCCTAATAATCTAATCGTGTTGATATCCGGTGAAAGTTTAAAACTAAGCTAAAACCTCAGGCAAACCGAAGTAACTTGATTTGTTGTGTGAGATGGAGCGTACTGAATTATAGTAATTTGTACACGATATTTTAACGACAAACTAGACAATACGATGAGGTACTGAAATTTAGTTAGTCTAGAAACTTTCTAGTAGACAAAATCGAATATGGTTGTCGTTGATTGGGGGATGTATGGGAATGCTGGTTCAAATTGAAGGGTTTACTGAAAAAACCGGTCAGCTCCGCTTTTGTAAATTTTTCAGTAGCAACAAAAAAATTGTATTTTAATGTAAGGAAACTCAATAAACTAGAAAATTTGAATTCAAATTATGAAGAATGATAAAATAAAACGTTTTTGCACTAACACAGTTATATTATATGCATATATTTTTGTTAGACAATTTTTTTTTTCAAAATGGAGCAGTCCGTTCTTTGTCCCAAAACTAAATAAAAAACTTAGTACGTACAAAACAAACTGGTTTCTTCAAGATAATCTTAAAAAGATGAATGCACATTAAAATATTTCAAGTTCTATATCCTCATCATCGCTATCCAAGTTTTCCTGAGGTATTTCTGGACCGTCAGCTGTAAATACAAGATTGTAATATCATTGATCGTTCTTAGATACATATTTTTCAGCCAGTGATCGAATGTTTTCAAGTTTTTTTTGGGTTGGTATGTAGAGGATACTTGATGTAAAGTTTTTCTGACGGTAACGAGTAATTGCAATTTTTTCTTTGCGTCTACGTCTTCTTCAGCTGCAATGCTGTTCTCTAACTTGTCACATGTTTGGCAGGTGTCTGATCTGAGATGTCCAAAACTTATAGTGTAGATATAGTTAAAATGTCGAATAATAAAAATCGTAATAAACTTTAGGATTTATGTTTTCTCCATCTTCATACACTTTAAACTGTTCTGGCTCATATTTAGCAAAGTACAACTTGTATATTTTTGTTATATTCAGTTCAGAAGACAAGTAATAGCTTTTTTGATTATCGCTTCTGCTGTAATGTGAGCGTCGTCTAGGAAAACTCCTAATATGTTCGTCAATCTGAGCAAGAGTTTCGTCGGGAATCTTGTTGGTCCTGTTTCCTTGTCTTCCGCGCCCATCTTGTTTTGGTGTTAAATTTCCGTTTTTCAAGTTTTCTGCCACGCTATTTACTCGATGTTTTGTTAAACCATGCAAAGAGCAAAATGCCTTTTTACATAGTGGGTCTTCTGTACCCAACAGAAACTGGAAAAAAATAGTAAACATGGCATTCTTCTACTATGGCAAAACATATTTTGAGATGAATAAAAACCATATACTTGCATACAAACATATTAACCAAATTATGTGTATAACTTACCTTGTAATGAAATGCGATACTTCTTGCTTTGCCTTCTCCTGTTTTAGCCCTTATACGCTTTATCGTTTCTGCAGATATCAAGCCTACTAAATAAATATCTTTATTGTTTGTGCTTGTTACCAATGTCACAAAACTGCGTCAAAATACTCTGCCCCTAAATTTCAAATATTCTTGAAAAGCGCCTGTACTTACATTTACAATCCGGTCGAGTCATTCTTGCGCGTACTTCTTATTTCTTCAGTTAACATGTTCTTCCCCTTTAGCTTCATTGCTTTTTATTACATTGCGTCTCCATGTACTGAGACTTAATTAATTAATTCCGCTTGTCCCAGGTTCGTCATGCACACTCCTGCGGTTTAATTCTTCATCGGAAGGTTGATACACACTACCGCTATCTTGGAACAGTTCTGGTTCAGATTCACTGCTTGCACTATCCATTATATCAAATAATAGTTAAGAAAATAAACAAAGTTGTGCGCACACTACATTTAGAAAACGTCTAAACTCCAACACGTGGTCAAAACTAATGCTAATACGCAAGTGCACACCGCAGAATGTTCGACGTGAGGACAGCAACATCTATGGTTTGCTGCAAGAAACAGACAGCTCCGGAGCTGCCCGGTTCTTGCCCCAAACGATTATAAAGACATCTCCGTTTGTATTTATATTTCGTATTAGAAACCGTGGAGCTGTTCGTTTTCAATTCCAAACGATGCTGCGCAAGAAGTAGAGCGAAATCTAACTAAAAAGTGATTTTCAAAGAAAAATGGAGCAGGCCGGTTTTTGCACCAAACCCATCAATTATGTGTTTTTAGCAAGAAACAAATTTAATCTTAGAACTTACGATGCTATTTTCACTCTTATTTAAACAGTCTATAGCATCATTCAAATAATCCCTTCTTGAATTTTAAAGGGCGCCTTTTAATAGGATTTTATTTATATCGTTTGCAATAGACTTTTCGGAAGTTCTTACCAACCAAGAGAGCTTAGTTTTCGTTTTACGAATTTTTTATACTCCAACTCTTCGATGAATAAAGTATAGAGACTGAGACTTATTGATTGTAACTTTCTCGAGTTACTCTTTACCCTGAAAAAGTGACTTATAATAGTGGCGAAACGTCGAGATCCCTTTCATCATTTTGTTTGCTAGTATATTATCTTATTTTTATGACACTGGTTATTCCTAAAAACCACCATATCAAACAACGAATAAAAACGTAATCCTATACATTTGAATACATTTGTTACGAATATAAATTTTTTAAGAGATAGAAAATGATGTATACAAGCTAGAAATGATAAATAATACAATACAACCTTAATGTTTAGTAAAGTTTTGAACCTGCAAACATAATACAATAATTTCTATTTTCTCCTAATGATTCCATCCTCATGTCACAGTAGTAATTCAATACAGTGAAGCTGTTTCCAATGTCTAAACAAACTTTTACAACAGAAAGCAATGATATGCCAAACAGTGGATTTTACAGATTCCATTGATCTATTACGTTCTCTGATTCACCCACGTAATCCTTTTGTAATTTAATAGTGTTTTGCTTTTCTGTATTCAATCTCGACTCTTTCTCTATTACACACGCACAGCTTCCTATATCACATCTTAACATTTTTTTGTTGTTTTATTATGTTCCGAAAGTTTGTACGTATGCCTGGTTTAGTATAACTTTTAGTCACTCTTCGCTGTAACATTCTTAGTCAAGTGGAGGGCGATCACATTAATCTTACTGTTTTTAAGTCATTAATAAATTTTAAGATTACAACAATTAGTTGCTTACCTGAATTCTTCTGTGTATATAATTGTGTAGTTTCTACTATGATAAAAGATAAGGCACTCAATTGGAATACTGCTAGCACTAATTCATTTAACATTTAGGTAATATATGCTCGTTACTATGACTACCACGTGAAACCTAAAATGTATGTGCTGATAATTAGTTGCAGGATTATCCGCTTAGCGCATCAGTGATTTATGTATGGTATCGACAGGTAAACAACTTACACCTATATGAATGCTCATATCTGTGGTATCCAGAACCTATTGCATAACATTGTATGTGTTTCAATGCACACATATATGATATCAGTAGTAACAATCCTTGAGAACAGAAGACCGCTGCTAAAGAGTATTTCACTTCTTAAATGAGATTAGATATTTATGTATGTATGTATTAGGTATGTATGTGCTCCTTATTTTTCGACTTTCGAATTATTGTCGCGGCACTTTGTCATACGATTCTATACATCAAAATATGAAACAACTTCTTCTTTTGATTTTTGGATAAGATTTAGAGGTCGCTACCAGTTGTCAAACTTTAATAAAAGACATTATATGGCCAATTCAACTATGAGCCTCACTAATTGACACATTTAAGCGTTTATTTATCGTTTTTAAAGTGAAATATGCAGAGACTCGCATAGGCAACCCCGAGATTTAAAAAAAAACATATAATCAGTAAAATCGAAAAATACTTCAGAGTGGTAAAATCTAAAAAAAAAATAAAGAGAACAAAAAAAAACATTCGGAAGCATTGAAGAAAAAAGAACAAGACTGGCAACAAAAATTAGTAGATTTATTTGATATTGCTCATTGTGATGCTTTAAATACTATGATTGTAGAAGAGGACAACCGGGTTTTATTAGCACAGCGACAAAAAAGGCGCCAGGGTTTAATTGGTTGAGTAGACAGAAAAAGTTTAAACAAATGTAATAAAATAAAAGAGAAAGAAGAACGTCTTCAATAATTGCGTGAACGTAAAAACATAAATATCTCGGCTTTGACAGAAAAGTGGTCTTTTTCGTCTTGGTCGTTTCTTTCGTCATCATCTTCCGGCACCAGTGAAGAAGTCACAGCGTCTAAATACGAAGTCCTATCAGAATCTTCGAAAACGCAACCACCTCAAAAACGGCCTCGAAAAGATATTATTAGCAGCCAATTAGCTTCTAGTCTTGATGTTTCTAAATTGAATGACACAAAAGCAGCTATGGTCGTGACATCTACTTTGAAAGTGCAGGATATCATCCATCATAGTTTGATGTCAATAGATAGTCATTCGTCGGCACCGTGTGAAAGATCTAAAAGTAGTTGTACCGTCTCTCAAAATTGAGTTCAAACCTAATTTGCCATTAACAATTCATTGGGATAGCAAGCTAATAGAAGATATTACTGGGCATGAAACTGTAGATCGACTGCTAATTTTGGTATCAGGACATCGGGTTGATCAACTTCTAGCAGTTCCAGCTATCTACGAAACATTTTTTCTTTTGGAGCGAAAAATGGAGAAAGATATGCTTTGGCTTGCTTGTCGTCACCACATAAAGGAAATTATGTTGTCAGCTATAGCGGATCAATCTCTCACTCACAATCAGTCTAGTGATCCTGATATACAATTATTCAAAAGGTTTAAGAAAAACTGGCACAAAATTGACCAAAGCGACCACAAAACTGTTGAATCTCACGATTATTTTCTTAAGAAGAGTTCCCGAAGAAAGTGTTTCATTCAGGAGACCTGCTGGTCTACACCAAGCTAGATGGATTGCAAGAGCCTTGTACTGATTAAAGAATTTTCTATGTAAACATGAGTTTAAACTAATAAAAAAAGACGAGAAAGCTGTGAGAGAAATATGTATTTTCACAGTGATGATATATACAAAATATTTATTTCAAGTCTCTACCGGATGGTCATCACGAAGAAACGGCAAAAACTGGGCCATTTGTGGTATTTGTGGGAAGAGCTGGTTTCTTTTGCATTTTTCGACGCCGAACTTTCAGTTCAAGATAAGAAGTAAATGGTAGATGCACTAAAAATCGAAGGCATAGAAGATTGCCCAAAAAGAAAACATTGATGTCAAACACATCCCCCAAAAAAATTGTGAGAAAGTCGTGAGTAGCAATTCCTTACGATTCTTTCAGATCCTGGGTATCCCATCAAATTTTTTGAATAAGGATGTGTAAACTTGGAATGACGACGCTGATTTTGTGGCTGCAAAAAAATCGTTCATTCTATGCGAGTAGTGGATATATATCTGTGGAGATATACCTGTGCGTGGAGTTGCTTTAATGGAGGAATATAATAAATTGATTACAACCAACGAAGAACACAAGCAATATTTGCTTTTGTTGGTGAAAGAGTATAGGAAAAAATACCCTAATACTAACAAATCAACCCTTGTTCCCTAATAATAATTCGTTTGAATATTTCAATAATACATCTTAATTTGTAATAATAACAATAATTTTGCATTCTGAATGTCCTGGCACATTAATAAAAAAATCCAACAAATGTAGGCATTTTGAGTTTTCATTTAAAATTCAAACCTTGGTAGCAACCCTTAGATGTTCGTTAAAAATTTTGAAAAAAAATACTGAAATAGTTACATTAGGTTTGTGTGAGTGCGCGTTGTGTGGGTGTGTAAACACCCACCCACAACTGCGACCGATTTTTATAAAAATCGATCACAGCAACTGAGATTCGAACCCACGAAGTCTAGCGCTCTGACCAATACGCTACACTGACTACAGAAAGGTATACTGTGATGTTCATATTGTTTTTACCAGTATCGTACAACTGATGTATTGTGGAAGAAAGAAGAGAGAGAAAAGAGAATACTAACAGGTGTACGTGACGTACTTAATTCGACATATCTCGATCGATAAGGTAAAATTATTTTCTACATACACATGTTAACGTAGATACTTCCATACGAACTTCAACTGAGGAACAAGATTTCTTTTAATTTGCGACCGAGCCAGTTGAATTGAACTTTTTCCTCAAATTAAAGCGGACTAAGTCGGAATACCTCCGTTTGGATATTTAACAACAAATAAATCATTAATATGTTGGATAAATTTGTATCATTCCCCAAATACAAATTTAGCATTTCAGTTTTGTTCCTCTTTTTATACTTTGCCAATTATACCAGGTATATCCTAAATACATCAAGCGTTCAATGGCTACAAACTGTCAAACTTCTGGTGGAGGAGACGCCCCTGTCAACTCAAATTATATGAAACTGTGGAGGAAATGGGAAATAGTTTTTATTACTATTGTATTTGTACATGTGCCCTGTATTAATAATATGTGTTTAACGAAATGTCAAATTATTGGAACACAAACAAATCAATACAAGCACATTTCCAATATATGTATAACCACTTATCCAGGACTTACATTTAACTTTTACATTGCTTGAAGTGGGATAACATAGCAACGTCATCCATCAAATAATAATGATTAACAAATGAAATATTGAGAATAAGAAGGCCCTACAGATGATTCCTTATTAAATAAAATCTAAGCGACACGCCGAAGCCTTAAACAAAAAATTATTCATATTTATTATACTTATATTGGACCAAGAAATCTAAAAATAAAATAATATACTATTGTATTATTTCTATAAGAAAAATAACCCTAAGGATTGCAAGGATCTTCGGGCATCACAATAAACGCACTGTATCAGATTACTCCTTCTACACAATATTTTAATTAAATCAGGACACCTGTTTCGGGAATACGTGTCCCAAACTAATCCATACAGAACAAAATCAATTATGTTCTTGGAATATAGGTATTCATTTATTTTTATTTATTTATGTATCCAACAGCTCAAGTGACCCAGTATAGGAAACATAGTAAGTGCAGACAATATAATATAATTACGAATCAAAGTTGCATTATAAGTGGATTTTGTAATCTTAAGCTAAAACCAAAAGTAAACAATTGAACCAGTTGGTTGACGTTAATATATTATGCTCTCCTCACTGATTCTTATTCGCATTCTTACTGTATTAAGCGGGAAGTTGACTTCAATTCTTGCGCTAATGGGCGGTACATAAAATTTCAATCGGTCTAAAGGAAATATTCAATCGACATCATTATTCAACAATTTTACCAGAAATTTTTGGCAGATCGAATTTCTTCTGGATGATAATAATGGCATATTGTGACGCTTCAAGTGCTGTGAATGTGAAGTACCTCTCTCCGGATAATTCCCGTCCAACTTAAGGCTTAGGTATTTAAGAAATTTTCATTGTATCCGATCCAGTTGTAAACAATCACAGGCACAGGTCGGATAGCAAACCAGAGCAGCGTATTCCAACTTGCTTGCCACGTATGCATAATAGAGACCTTTAATGAGGCTGATGTCTGAAAAGTAGCGGGATACGCGCAACAAGAACCCCAAAGATCTTAATGTATTCTCTCATAAAGTTTTAGTGTGTAGGTTAAAGTTCGGCTGATTATCATAAGTTATTCCGAGGTCCTTAACTCCCGTTTTCTATGATAGACAGATCCCATCACTGGCATAAGTCGAGTCAATTGGAGAAGTAACACGGCTGTAAAACATTGTACAGCATTTGGCAACACTCATATTCAACCTGTGTTTGATGCACCAGCTAACTAAGGTATCCAGATTTGACTGCAAATTACACACATTAGACCAAGAAGAAATCTCAGCAAATATCTTGATGTGATCCGCGTATGCAAGAATTGGACAGGCAAGCTCATGAAGTAATTCATCAATAATAATATTAAACAATAGGCGACCCAGATTTGACCTTTTGGCACCTCTGAACCTACTACAAATTCCTCTGAGCGGTACCCGTTGTAGAACACAGCATCGCCGATCGCTAAGGTAAAATCTGATTAAGTTAGTAGCGGATGGAAGAAAACCGAATGAAGCCATTTTGGAAATTAATAAGTTGCGGTCGATTGTGTCAAACGCCTTCGTCTAGTCTCTGTATATGACCTCTACCTATCCGCGTCTGTCCATCGCTTCACTGATAAACTGCGTAAAGGAAGCTAAATTAGTGACTGTTGAGCGTCCGGAAGTGAATCCATGTTAGTATTGTGATAAAAAGGGGCATACACTATGGTATGATGATGATGAACGTAAATAGAGATATATTTAAAAGCATACAAGAGGGGGGACAAAGTAGTTCATGTTTTAAAATATAGTTATATTTACGTTCATTCGTTTATGTTATTGAGGATAGGAATCCAGTTATTTCAGAAACACACGTCCAGAATTAATTAATATTCTGCGGGGGAGTGTGCTTAAGAAAACTAACGTTGACCAAATATCCCCCGTTGTATTTTGATATTTAATTTAAAAGGACAAGCAGGTTAATACCTTACCATATTACGTTTATATTCTTTATATTATGTACACTAGCGACACTTTATAATTGTACGATCTAACGCTCAACTCAGAGCCTGCATGCATAGCATGGATAGTAGCTTATTGCATTCATTGGCTGCCTCCCAATGTGTAAACACGATCGTGCTGTGTCTGTGTGTATTTTAAAAATGCCGTAGGTGCATTTATAAATGTGCAAAAATGCATCCATTATTTGACGTATTTGAGTAGGAAGAAATTTGTTTGATGTTTCAAGCATTTCGAATAAAATAATACTGTAGTCTTATTAAATTGTTTTGAAAGGTAATTTCCTTACTTTTTGCGGTGAACTTTT
>JARFOC010001330.1:51270-87218 GCA_031763485.1 Osmoderma eremita
TAACATGTTTTATTGCCGACTTGCTAAGACAAACCAATCTATAGCGGAAATGATGATTCAATTTAGTACAATATCTGAATTGTCCGAGTTTTACGTTGATGAGGAATTTTGCTCATGTTTTCTGAATACAAAATATTTTATAACAAGAGGATAAATTTATAGATTTACTTTTGAAGATTGAAAGTATAATATTATATGTAGTGAAATATGTATTTCTTTCATTTAAAAAATATCAATTAACATTCAAATCTTTTAATAGGATTATGTGCGCTATACTGTCCGAGTTTGACGTTGAACCACTGTATATTTGCAGTGATACAAAATTGACTTTTTATATAGCACTAACTGACTAGAAATAATTTTATCAGTTCAGCCATTCAATTTTCCGATTCAATTATTAAAATCGTCCTATGAATAAAGGCGGTACGACTCGCCTTTTTTTCTATAAGACAAGCTGTATATGTATATACCAGAAAGAATTTTTTTTTGACAGATTATAAACGGATCTCGCGGACAAACAAAGATAGATCCATCTTCGCCTGTTTATATATAAAAGCAATAAAACTGTTTTCGCCCGTAATTAACGAGTATTTTAAAAATAGCCCTGGGTAATATATAGAAGTACATAAATTTTTTCCTCGACCGTTATAAATAGACTGGTGAAATTCGAATGACGGTAATTGGGAATTTTATCACTATGATATTATTTTTCAGATCGAATCCTGTTCATCCGATTTTAACGGTACATACATTATAGGTACATACGGATGTACAGTTTGCGTCAATTACCCGGAAAAAAAACTGTAAATTCAATAGGAATGTTTCATCAGTTTAAAATGCAATAATTCAAAACAGGATAAGCAAAGATAGGAAGTTGTTCATTCCAAATACAAATACGTAAATAAGTCTATGTATAACGAAGATCTAAACATAGCTGCCAATAGTCTGCCAACATAGCAGGGCTCCATTTGTCTTACTATCTCTTCTACGTGAGTAGAACTTTCTGGTGAAATCTTTCGTCATGCTCTTCACTGACTGCTCCAAGGTTTTTTGGGAAAAGGTCCAAGTGAGGGTCAAGAAAATGTATTTTTAGACTCATTTTGCAACCCATGGCTTTATATGAGGCCAGTAGATTGTTAACAATCTCTGCGTAGTTTTCGGCTTGATTCCCCAAAAAGGCGTCGCAAATCTCCTTAAAAGACAACCATGCTGCTTTTTCAATTCCATTTCGCGCCTCAACAAATTCTTCATCCCGAAGTAGCTGTCTGATCTGGGGTCCCACAAAAATACCTTCCTTTACCTTAGCATCACTTATCTCAGGGAACTTACTCCTCACATATGCAAACCCACTGTTAGTTTTATCCATACCTTTGACAAAGTTTTTCATCAGCTCAAGCTTAATGTGCAAAGACTGCAAATAATTTTTGTGAGGATCAACAGTGGGGTACCAATGACATTCTTATTTTCTGGTGTCAGTGAAGTTCGTTTTGGCCACTCTTTCTTTTTATAATGATTTTGTCTATCCCGACTGTCGCATTCACAGAGGAAACAACATACTTTGTGTAACCGAGTTGCATGCCGAGCAAAAGTGAAACAACTTTCTAATCGCCACAAATATTCCACTTAAAGTCGTTATACTTTTTTTTTCAAAATAAGCTTCATATTGTCATAAGATTCTTTCAAATCGCTTGCATGAGCCGATAGAACAGAGGGGAACTTATTTCCATTGTGGAGTAGTACCGCTTTCAAGCTCAATTTGGAAAAGTCAATGAACAAAGGCCACTCATCTGTATTATATTCATGACCAAGCGTCTTCATTAAAAAATACAATATATTCTTCCATAGAGCAGAAATTCTCAATTTCTGCATGGCGATTACGAAAAAGAGCAACTTTTGTTCCACTCTGAAGAAGATTCCAGTCTTTTAATCTCGAACATAGAAGTTCGGCTTGCTCCTTAGACAACTTTAAATCGTGAACGAAGTCGTTGAGGTCTTCTTGACTTAGAAGACGCGGCACACAACAAGACGAATCTGGTTGAAATGTTGGACCCAAATCCATGTTGTCACCTGCAAAACTCTCTTCGTTTACTTCGTCATCAGCACTTTCATCGTCGCTTAGTGTCATGTTTTGTGGAGGTTTTGGCACAGGTAATTCCGGATTGTGAGGTACTGGTCTCAGTGCAGATGGAATATTAGGATATTTTACAGTATGTTTGAATTTAGAATTCATACTTGAATTTTATTAGCCTATTCTCAACTTGTATGCACTGAGACTAACTTACCACATTAATGTTTCTATTCACAACGGAATTTATAACAAATTCACTTTCAAATTCTTCCTCTTGTTGAACATTGTTAATTCTCTTCTTTTCCTTTTCCACAATTGATGCAAGTTTTACCATATGCTGGACAACTTCTGGGCTTATGTTTCCTATTGCACCGCTTGCACAAGTATTCACCATCAGTATTCTGCTTCACTTTATCACTTTCACCTTTGACACTATTTTCTTTTTCTCTCTTTTTCACTATGTCAACGCTACGACCTTCTTGCATGTCTCTTGTTTGTGTTTTCACTAGTTCTGCAGCTTTACATATATCCGCAGCTTTACTTAAGCTCAAATCTCTAACTCGCAGCATTCTTTCTTGTAATTCTTGATCCCTTATTCCTAGTACTATGCGATCACGGCGCATCGAATCTTCTTGCCCTTCAAATTCACATGATTTTACTAATTTCTTTATTTCAGTATAAAAACAATCAAACGATTCACCATCCTTTTGTGACCTCGGAATAAATATCTTTTATAAACTATGTTCTTCTTTGGAATACAAAATTCCTCAAATTTTTTTACTACTATATCATAGTTTTTCTTTTGTTCCTCAGTTAGCTTGAACGTATTGAAGACTTCAACCGCTTCTTCACCTATAATATTCAATAGTATTGCTACTTTTATTTCTGCATTTTTCTTGTCATTCCCTGTTGCTAACATGTGTATCTCAAAATTTTGTCGGAATCTTCTCCAGTTTTCTGCAACATTATCATTAAAACTTAAATTTTTAGGCGGTTTAAAACGAATCCATTTTTTATATCGCTTCCACGTGTTTTTTAACCTCATTTTTTTTTCTTTTTCTTTCTGCCTGCTTTCAACTTCCACTAAACTGCGCCATGTAATATAGGATCATATAGGTATCAGACACAATACACAAGAGGCTCCTAAAGAAGTATATTTTCAACAACACAAACACCAACACGTGTACATTACATTTACATATCTGACATCTACCATCTAGCTTACTTTATGTACACTAGATGTCGCTACTATGACAATACCACTTTTTTTTACTAACGGATATGTTCGAACAAGACGTTCAAGCACAAATTTCATACACAGCGTCAGGATATAAGGTAGTTAGAACAGACATCTAACATAACCTAAAAATATACTGTTGTGTTTGATTCATTGGTTTCTTATGACATAATATATACTTTTGAGGTTATTAACGTTTTAAAACTAATGAATTGGGTAGATGTCCGAACAGTTTTTAATCTTGTTCGAACATATGGATCAATTAAAAAACACAGCGATTGGCGCGGACAAGCACGACGAGCAACACGCACACACAAATTTATTGGCGACGTACAACGCAGGCTATTTACCGGCTTTTATGGTGTGGTCAGACTGTACCTGTGGCGAAATTTTCGTCAGATTCAACTCACCACACACAACGCAACTAGCGCCCACACGATTTTACCGACTCCGGGCAGGGAACAGGCGTGAAAAACGTAAATATAAACCCCATCATATAATAATGTTTACAACGTTAATTAGAAAGAATTATCAAAATCGCCTCACCAAAAGAGAAAAAATACTTTTACCGCTGATAGAATCGTCTATTCTAATTAAGAGAACATTATCAGCCGCTGATTAATCGCTTCGTGTCCCCAAATGTATTTCCTCTACCTCTAAAATATCCTATCAGAAAAGCAGGAAAAAAAATCCGATACAATACCCATTTTCCCCCACGCAAAATTCAACGAAGCCTAATTGACAATAATGACATAGGTCGCCCTAATATCCCGCTAATACCACCCGCGACAACAGCGCCATCTGTGAAACGATTCGTGCATAACGGACTGGGAAAGTTTCCAAAGGCGGCTGGGGTTACCTTAAATTCCCTTATTGGGAACATTATTTTTAAAGGTTTCCCTCTAATTACGTCTGCCTGGGATTAAATGTGTGCGTGTTCGGGGTAATACGAATTAGATGTTTCCCAGATTTAATTAATGACAATGTTATCGCCAAAAACGGTAAAATCTAATGAACCCGTTGGCGATGCCCCGAAATTTGTTTTAATTTGTTATACCTCCTATTTGTGTTTTTATCTTGTCCCTGCATTAGTCTTAAGTGTTTTGATTATGAAAATTAGGAAGAAGTCTTTTAAAATTATAGACATTGATTTTTAGGAAACTATAAAACTGAGTTGGTTAAAAAAGGAAATCAAAAATCAAAGTGTCACTTGTCAAAATGGATTACATTAAAAAAATCAACAAGAATTTTGATGCTAACTACTTTACTTATACCTTATACAGACTTGACAACTTGACTTCAATCTATTTGGCTTATTCTGTACGTCAATTTGAGCATATGCCAGGAGAATTTTTGAAAAATTTCATCAGAGTCACCTTCCAAAAACTAAACCTGTGTAATTTCATCATTTCAGACTTGTCAGGGAAGTTATGCAAGTCAATGTCAACATGAGAGTCGGAATCCATACCGGCAGAGTGCACTGTGGTGTCTTGGGCCTTAGGAAATGGCAATTCGACGTTTGGTCCAATGACGTGACTTTAGCAAATTATATGGAAAGTGGGGGCATACCTGGGTACGAATGAGATATGAAATAAAAAACCTGTTCTCTTAACGACAACCGTTTTTCTATTTTACTTCATAATTTGCAAATCGATCAAAACGTTATTTCTTCTTTAAAAGCACAGCTTCTGTGCAAAGAAAAATAACTAAAATTGAAAATATATTCATCTTTCTTCTTTTAGGAGAGTTCACATAACTAAAGAGACGCTGCGTTGTTTAGGTGACGATTATGAGGTCGAACCTGGTAATGGTGGCGAAAGGAATTCTTATTTAAAAGACCACAATATAGATACTTACCTTATAGTAGCGAGTTCGTATAGAGGGGTACGTAAAATTGAAATTTAGAATACTTTTGAACTGATTTTATCCCGAATACAATAAATTTTTCATAAAAAGTATTTTCTTTCTAGTTACACATCGGTGAACAACAGTTTTAAAAAACGCGGGAAATTTGAATTTTAATAAATAAAATCAGGATCAATCCATGTGCTTTTTTTTAATTTGTCAAAATAAATTACGTTAACATTAAAACTAAAAATACTAGGTTTTTTTATCAAAAAGATCGTAAGTAGAATAGCTATGTTGGTTCTGGGCCAAAATCCCATAAGGTTTACATAGTGGGTCTAAAAGTACATTTTAGTAGTACCTGCTTGAGATTTAATGAGCAGTGAGGGAGAGATAGGGGACCCCGACCTCGCAGTCGGGGATCGCGGTCAACTAACTGATAATCAAATATCGGACTCCATTCCGCCGCAACAGGGGACTGTTCCAATACATCGGCTGACTATTCCGCCCTACCAGATAACCGTTCGGTTGCAACAGATAACCGTTCATTTATAACAGTTAACCGTTCAATTATAACAGATAGCCGTTCAATTATAACAGATAGCCGATGTATTGAAACAGTCAGCCGATGTATTGGAACAGTCCCCCGTTGTGGCGAAACGGAGTCCGATATTTGATTTTCAGTTAGTTGACCGCGATCCCCGACTGCGAGGTCCCTCACTGCTCATTAAATCTCAAGCAGGTACTAAAATGTACTTTTAGACCCCCTGTGTAAACCTTATGGGATTTTGGCCCAGAACCAACATAGCTATTCTACTAGCGTAACTATATCTTTATGTACCTTTACTTTCACATAACATCCACCATTTTATAATTATAGTCCAACAAACCGCTACAAAGTTTCTCCATCAACGGTAACATGAATTCCAAAGAATTAAGGGTTATGGGTCACGGCTCTCAGTCCAATAAACACAACGCAAAGTTAGTATCCTTATCATATTTCACCCCACCACTATCCTTCGGTCCTTTAACCTCACAAATCTAATTGATTCCAATCGAATTAAAGAAGTTGTCTTTCTATACACCAATAGGTTAGGTTTCGGCGACAGTACAGATGTGAAAAATCCCGAGGATGAAGTTAACGAATACCTGATGCGCGCTATCGACGCTCGGAGCATAGATAGGCTGCGGATGGAGCATTGCAGGACCTTCCTGTTGAACTTCCGCGATCCCCAGAAAGAAGCAAAGGTTTTTAATCTACATATATGTTGTAAATATGCTTTCTTTAATTATACATTTCCCTGTTTTCTGTTTTGTTTTTTGTGACGTTTGTTTTTCTTCCTTCTCTAAGTATTTTTTATTTTGATTTTGTTTCTTTGTTTTTTTTCTCTACAGACTTTTATTCTATTTGTATCTTGAAAAATGTTTTCGATACTAATTTTTTTGTTTGTTGAAATTATGAAATCGTATGCGACGTTATAGTGTTAATCTGTCAAAATCCTCACATAACCTTATCAATAACATATGTTTATGAAGTAGCGATTAAATATTTAAAAAAACTAAATGCAAATGCCCAAACTTAAAATAAAGTAAAGCAAATATAACCAGAGACGAATCATTTTTTTTTACTGTAATACAAACGCTGGTTGCAGTTTGGCAGGTGCTCTTAACAGGGATATTAATTTTTTTACCAACTTAAATTTCAAATATTCCCTACAAATCTAATGTAAAAACCAAACCAAAAACTCACTGTCGAATACCTAATTTTTATTGTCAACTTGGAAATATACATACCCTCACCCAATTTTCTATCAATATGTCAAGCAATTTTTAACTAACATTCCTAGATGTACTATTATTCTTCGTAGAAAATATTGTTTCTTTTTATGAAATCTAAATGCAATGAACAACAAGAAAAATAAATTAACTTTAATTTTTATTTAAAAATACTGTTTAAGACATATTTTTATTTAGAGCAGCCGAAGAGGGGCTTTACCAAGCTAAATTTTAATTTTTTCTACACTACATATATCCACACAGAGTGTTCAAGATATAAACAGCATATATTTCAAATTTGAAGATATTTTATGTGAGGTTAGAATTACGAAAACTTATTTTACACAATTCTGATCTAAAATCAAAATGAACTAAATCTCAATCATAAAAGCATAAGATTTTCGTACTCAGTAAAGCAATGAATCCAAAATCTATCCTTGCGGCACCCCTGATTTTATGAGGTTCTGAAAAATCTTATTAGTAATTAACTGAATTATATATTTATTTACATAAAACAAATATGTTATTACATAAATATCAAACATTGTTTGTTTTTGACAGTTGGCACTAGCTAAATATAAATAAACGCAATCATTGTCAAATTACCAACATTGAATTGACTTAATACGTATTCCTTTAAGGAATACATGTAATATACCAAATCTATACAATGAGAGATGAGTTTTTATGAGAACCTAATTTGACGATGCATCGTTGCCACATTTCACACTTGCCTAACACATGATTTGTTTCAGTACGTCAAGGAGAAAGATCGAATGCTCAATTTATATTTTTTTTGTTCGGTGATATGTTTCCTAACGATATTAGTGATACGCTTTTTAAATATGTACATGTAAGTCCTTCAAAGTAGATCCACCCGCCCTCCCAACAACAATATTGCCAACTTATATTTTGTGTTACAGAACTCTAATCTCCATACTTATTTCTATACCGTTCACGATAATTTTAACATTAATAACGATCGTAGTGTATATAGAAGACTCAAAGGTAAATCTTGTATAACTGTATCTTACCACGATGTATTTTTTTATTTTGTGCCAACTTTACAGACCAAAACGAATTATTTTAAAGTATCCAGGATAATACATCAGAATAGGAACGTTGCTCAACTTGTTTCTTTCGTGATGGCGTCGGCGATGTACGCCCTGGCCATAACACAAACGGTTGGTACCAGTTAAACTGACTTAAATCATAAAATCTATTCCATTTTGTTTTAATCAGGTATCGTTACCAGACGGAATGAACCATTGTAATATTACTCTGAATCAAAATAACTTTACCCCAACGAATACCGAAAGCTTATCGTTGAATGATAGTGAAGACTGCAATCCATATATTTTTTTAGACGTAAGTTTAAATTTGGTTGAACGCACCTAGAAATGTCAGTGATTTATGGCTGAACGCCGCTAAATTTGACAGTTCAACAATAATTTCGGTTGATTTCGATTTAATTTAATTTAAAGACTTCTGGGGAAATTATGATAAACATAATACAATAAAATCTATTTCAGTACCTCTTATTATTAGTTTTGATTTCAATGATTGGCTGCGCTGTATACCAAGTACTTATTTCCCTACTGAAGACGATCGTTCTCATCTGCTCTATGGTCGGTTACATTATATTATACATCAGTTTCAACAGAGATTTGCAAGTAATCTACAGGAAATATAAAAGGTATAACTGACAAAATTAACGAGTGAAAGATTGGCAATCTTTAACGCCAAAAGTATTTTGCAGTATAGGCCATGATGAGACAATTATGATGCAATACTTAACAACTGTAATTTCCCTAGGGTTTTTGGTTGCTCTGATCTTGCAAGGTCAACAAACTGAGGCAACGTACAGGCTGGATTTTGTCTGGAAATTACAAGCAACTGGTACAATCCCATATTTTTCACTTGTAAATGTATCAAAATGATATTTTTGTTTAGAGGAAAAGGAAGATATGGAGCATTTGGAGGCGTACAACAGGAAGTTGTTGGATAACATCCTACCCGCTCACGTGGCTGAACACTTCTTAAGCAGCGATAAAAATAATGATGTAATAAAAACGGTTTTTCAAATTAATTTAACACTAAATATTTCCTATTATAGGACCTGTACAATGAACAGTGCGATTTCGTATGCATAATGTTCGCTAGCATACCGAATTTCTCGGAATTCTACATAGAATTGGAAGGCAACAATGAGGGAGTTGAATGTTTGAGGTTGCTAAACGAGATAATAGCTGATTTTGACGAATTATTAGCGGAAGATAAGTTCGATTGTATAGAGAAGATAAAATCAACAGGAGCTACCTACATGGCCGCATCAGGTAAAAGAGAAATTGTGACAGCTGTCATTTAAATTTGACAGCTTTCAAATGTTTTTATTTTAGGTCTAACTCAAAGCACCTGCGATATGAAGAATTACAGACACGTAACAGCCATGGCCGACTACGCTTTACGAATCAAAGAGAAACTGATGGAAGTCAACGAACATTCCTTTAATAATTTTAAGATCCGGATTGGTATCAATGTGGGACCAGTCGTAGCCGGTGTGATTGGCGTTAGGAAACCGCAATACGATATTTGGGGCAATTCCGTGAACGTAGCGAGTCGAATGGACAGTACAGGGATATTAGACAAAATCCAGGTAATATTACACGATGAAAATTGCTTTAGATTTTTTTTAATGTAATGTATATTTTAAAGGTTACGAAGGAAGTTTACCAAATCCTTCACGATAAGGGGTATCCGCTGACGTGTAGAGGAACGATCAATGTTAAAGGCAAGGGTATTATGGAAACTTATTTCTTGGACGGGTACGCCAAAGAGACGCCTAACACGAATGTGACTGTGAATCCGATGGATTGTTTAGACTCTGAACTATAGGTACTTCTATTGTAAATAAGTAATTGTAAATAAAATGATCTGGAGTACAATATTTTATTTGTTTCTATTCCTAAATCCTAAATATGAATACAATTTAAACTCTTAAAACTTAAATATGTATAGACTAATTACAGGTTTTTTCCAATATTGATTAAAATTACTAGTCACCTAGAAATCATAGTGCAAACGAAACTTTTGCAAATTTGTCGAAGCAAAACAATTTGATTCATACAATTACTTCTATTATTGTTCGAAATGATCTACTGTTGAAAAGAAAATAATTACTGGGCTTGTGCATGCGTTTGGCTCCATAATGATTAAAGCATTATGATTATTACTGATTTGTGATGCTTCGATTTTTATTTAAAATCTTCAGACCTGATAAAATATTGAATTAACTACTACAGTTAACCATACAACAATAGGGCATTTTAGAAGAGAAGTACACAAAACACTATGTAAATCATGTGTCAAACATGGCGGTTTTGCCGTATTTTTCAACTTCAAAAGAATGCGGTTCTCTCTGTATCTACTGGTTCTGATGAAACCTAATTAGTAGCGCCCTCTATGAAACAAAAATAAATAACATCTTATAAACTGTACCCTGGATGTAAATTTACCTTTTCTCTGCAAATAACCGCACACTTTCTATCGAACAGACATAAATAAAATACTATACACAATTTGAAAAGCCGTTCTTTATACAATTAAAAACTAAGAAAACCGATTGCAAAATGTGTAAAGAATTAAACAAACCACAGAGAAGTCTGTCACTAAGCAAACACAAGATATTCTAATAATGTACATAATTAGAAAACCCGTTATTAGTAGACGTATCACACTGATGAGATTAAGGAAAATCGAAACATATCTAACTTTTAAATGTGGCACCATATGTATTTCATAAGCACGATTCCCTCGTATTTTCATATTTGGCCGTGTACCATACCGGAGGGCGCTGTATAGCAATAACGTGAAGTTGCGTTTCCAGCGAAATGTACAGGGCTCGCGTTTTTCCATAGCGCCATCTGCAAATTCCCAGCCTAAACTACGTGATAGTGCTATCTACGTAGGAGATATTAGTTACATCCTTACATTTTCCGCGCTCTATTTCAAGCGAATGAACTATTAATTCGAAAACGAATTATCCTCAAAAATGCTATAATTATAGGATTTTTTTCCTTATTGAAATTCTATTTATACAATTTTTGTATTGGGAAACCCTACATACGTTTTCAAGTGATAAGTTAGTTTCCAGTTAATTACTCTTTTCCCGAATAAGTAACACCTAATTTTTATAATACTTACCTACTTTGTCAATAGGGCCATTTAAAGGGGAACATCAGTACGACAGGAAATTAAAAAAAAACAATATTCATTATTTTATTATTAAATATTAGACTTCAAGATTAGAGTTCTAAAACTAAACAGTCATTCAGCAAACACAAATATGCACAACTTAAATAATAATAATAGTTTAAAAATATAAAAAGAAAAAATATTATATCCAATACTATGTCATCGTTTTCCTTTTGTGTATTTTCTCTAGATATAGACGCTTTTTAAGAATAATTTAATGTAAATAATTCATCATCATATTAATGTAACATATATTTTAAGCTGTGTACTGATTTGTTTATGACTTCGCTTATCGAAGGGAAAATAGGAAATAAGAAAATATGTTGTATGAATGTGAAGATATGCTCCGTATCATCTAAATGCAAGTAAGAATAATACATATATTATATTTTAATAATAATAATAATAGGCACACGCTCATTCTCACAATATTTACATTTTTATTATTTAATCTTTATATGCCTTATCCGTACAAAAATCAATTAATCATTATTATAAGATATTTATTTTAATATTATTACAAATCAGACCGATTGATTTACACTGATCTCATATTTGTCTATTTGCTTGCTTATTCCTTTTCGGTTTTGTTGTTTTCAATTTTGCTCCTCGAGAATTGCCATAACGTAGCATTCATCACCGAACAAAAAGAATCGTGTTATTTCAATCGAGTGTTGTATATACAGGGTATAATAGTATATATGTAAGAGCACCATTCCTCTTTCTCTCTAATGAAACAAACAACTAAGTTCAACCGACCCTGATAGTCACGAGTGACTTCTTTGCTGTTTTGCAAAATGAAAAGACCAAAACAGAAAATTAAAAACTTAAATAATAATAATACATTATATTACTGTTAGTTGTCTTGGAAAAGTAATGTATTCATTTATTTATAAATTTTTCATGTTACGTTCTTATCGATAATCTTTTCCTTATTAAATAATTTAAATTATTAAATAGAAATCGGTGTTTTAAAACACGTGAAGTGAACCTAAACGCCATACGAACCTACATTTTATGTTAAAACGAAATAATAATATAAGTGGAAGTTTTGTTTCAATTGTTATTTGGTGGGATCTAATCTTGTTGATTAAAAATTAAAACAATATTAATACAAAGACTGTTGAGTGCGTACATCTCAAAGATAATTCGAAATGCTTTCCGAAAGAGATAAATTTTAGTGATTTCCGCTGGATCTTCGCTTGTTTAAAAAGGAAATAGAAGAAAAACAAATACAAATAAAATCCCCGCCCTTACAAGAACACGCACTTTCTACGTTTGACGGGTTCGGGGGGCTCCAGTGCCGCCAAGATCGCCTCGTCGAACACGTTCTTCAATCCCTTCTGCGTAAGTGCGGAACACTCAACATACTTGACCGCTTTCAGTTCTTTGGCCAATTTCTCCCCCTGCTCGAGGTTGATGGGCTTCTGTTTGTTCTTCGCTAATTTCTCGATGGTGGTGACGTCGTCTCTCAAGTCCACTTGCGTGCCGACTAATAGGAATGGGGTCTTCTGACAATGGTGAGTTATTTCAGGTACCCACTGTAATAGAATATTGAATTAATCGAAGTCCAGAGATTACTAGTATTATTGTATTTAGCGCCTGTACGAAAAACATTGATCACTTGAGTGTTTTATGATTTGTGAAAAGCTAATCCAACACCTATTGAGTTATTTCCCCACAATGTCGCTTCAAAGATTTCGCTTTCTTTACGTCTTGGCGGATATCCGCAAATTATCCGCAGGTATGCAGGGCTCTACTTTGTAGAAATAATGAGTACGTTCGTAACACACACATTGCTGCCTCAATCTTTACAAACGGCTTACTTAACATATTCAATGTTGCTGAACGCTCATTTGAGGATTTGTTGTGATTGTGGTTGACAGTTGAAAATTTAAGCAGAAGAAACACTTTGAGGTTGTGTTTTTTTTTGTTTCCCCCCTTACATTTGTTATGGGGAATCTTTTATAACGCTGGCGCATTTGTTATTGCACACAGTAGCACCTTATCTGTTATAGTAAATACTTTATTTAAATATAGGTAGTACGAATTTTTGTCTCGCGTCTCATGGCAAAAAAACTTTTTTACTTTAAAGTTGAGATAAATTTAAAGACAAGGACAGCATTAACATTACACACATCTATAGTAGATAAAACGTTAGTTAATAAAACTGTGTTTACAATCAATGCAACCACAGCGACGATTATGCAATGAATGTAAATACGTTTTCAGTCAGTAACCACTATGAAATAAATAGACGCAATCGAATCTCTTCACTACGTCAAAATTTAACAAACAAATCAATGACGTAAAAAGAAATTGTACACGCGATAAGCACATACGAGAAACGTTATCAAAATTCAAACCTCTTCCCGCACTGAAAATAGGTCAAAATAGAATTGCTTAAGCAGTTATTTTAAATGCACTTTGAATTCCGTTATTGACGATGTGCTATACAATAATATATAGGATATTTAATCTTTTTTTAAAAATATTGTTACAAATAAATATATTGTATCAAAAACGAGTGTCACAAGACAGGTCTTATCGGGCGGCCCCAAGTTTAGTACCCGATGAGCGAATATGATGCGAGCACGATACGTGTCTTATGACACAAATTCTTTATGTTATTTCTACTAATTTGTTTCTTTTACGCCCTTTTTCTGGCACGTAGATTTCAAAAATTTGGGAATTTTCGTGGTGATTGCTAATACCTATGACATTTGCAGTCGATTCGAGATGAATTTGTGGATTTTCTATTAAAATTTTATCCTCATTAAATTTAATGCAAAATGAATAATTTATTACGTAGCCCACCTGGAACTAATGAAATTACATCTGATGTAGTTATGATTTGTGATTATTTGACGTTTAATTCACTACGTTTTTCATTTCACATTTTTTGACATTTGTAATTCCAATTGACCACTCTTGAAAAACTGCACCACTTTACATATTAAACCACTGCTTAATGCGTTCACACTGAACAGTGCTGTGGTAGGATATCAACGCCTTATAGTATCAAATTAGAAAAATACAATTTTACTTAACATACGTATGACATTTCTAATTCTATTTACGGTTATGGGTTATATAACATATGAGAAGAACGTAACGCATTTGACTTGTTAATGTTTTATATACGATTAAAAAGAAATGAATTACAAATCATTAATCGCGATAATCTTTTTATATGTTTACCAAAGGAAAAATTCGCGTTTTTATATAAGAAAAATGCAAATAAAGAAAACGGTACATTTATTTTTAATAATATTCAAAACTAAAACAAATTATTCGTTAAGGAAAAATGATTCAAGTAATTAATTCTAAAAACTCTAACCTTTCATTAGAAACGTTCATGTAAAAGATAATACTAAAGACATCATTTAAATAAAGGCATGATAAAACAAAATTTTTGTCAAACGTTAAAATACAAAAAGAATTGATAAAATGAGATATTGTGCCATTAAAACAGTAATTTTCCTTCCTGAGATAAATGCATAAAAAACATTTTATAAAAGAGAATTTAACACCCCTACTGCTCATTATAAAGCATTTTAACTATATTAGAACATAACTGTTGTTTATGCTCTGATGAAACTAAGTGCATCGACCACAAATATAATTCAAACTATACATTTAATATTAACATTTAGTTACACCACATAAAACAACAAATTTGCTACACTTCACTTATCTGCATGATTACTCATACTTTTTACTCACCATCAGGCAGAAATTTACAAAATTAGTGTAGAAAAAAGTACAAACATCACTGCAGATATGATAAAAGATTGCAAAAATGAGTCATACTCACTTTTTCTTTAACGTTTTCGTACGACGATGGGCTGACTACTGAGAAACACACTAAAAAGACGTCCGTTTGGGGGTAACTTAAGGGTCTTAACCTATCGTAATCCTCTTGCCCTGTAAAAAACACCGATTTTGTAGAATCCTTACACTAATACAACTCGCATCGATTGTGTACCTGCAGTATCAAATAAACCTAGTGTGTATGGTTCTCCTCCTATCATAACAGTAACTGCATAATTGTCGAATACCGTTGGTACATATTCCGAAGGAAATTTGTTTGTTGTATAACTAATACGAGAAAGCAGACAATTTACCAAAATGAGTATGTAAGTTATCAAATTATTAGATGCAAAATACCTTATTAATAAACACGTTTTACCGACGGCTCCGTCGCCAACTACTACACATTTGATAGTCTGCATGTCGTGTTATTTTACCTGAAAACATTTTTTCTTAGTCTGAATGTCATGATGATGAAGTGTCAAATTTAGACAAATGCATTGAGACAGTGAACTGAGGACAATGGGAATACAAAATAAAATTGCGATTATACAAGGGGAACAATTCGCAACACTAATTAGCATTAGCGCCGGGATAGCAAAAACAAATAGTATTTTTTATCAAAAGAAGCCATTTTTAGCATTCCTAGCGTCATTGACATGTTAGACCCGGAAATATTAATTAGAATGCTATAACGGACACTACCGTATCGATTTGTGCTATGTTAAAAAAATGTATAATAAGCGTTTCGGGTAACTTACGAAATTTACTATTGCAATGTGAAATATCGTAAAAAAAGTCACTTGCGATGGGTTGGGTTCACGTACACAAACCACACCGAACTACACCTGTCGAGGGTGGCCTCTATTGAATTTAGTCCAAGTTACTCAAAGTTACTGAACGAATAATGAAATGTCAATTATAGAATGGGAGGCAACTATGTAATTAATAAAACCCTATAAATCTGAAAGTCGATTTCAATAAATATTAAACCATTTCGTAATTTATAATGAGCCATAATAAAATATATCCGATTTTACGGATTCAAAATAATCAGGAACAATAATTTCGCAAGTGTTGTATAATAATTATTTTTGGTACAGTTGCAAACTTCGCCTTATCAATGTAAATATTTACACAAAATAACGGCGTTTAACATAAAAAAATTGCATCCCATCACTAATTGCCGGGTACAGTACCCAATAAATCATTTTAATTTTTGCAGTTTTCTGCTTTACTGTCGCCTTTTTATTGTATCCCTATGACGTCAAATATCACTGTAGGAAAATTTGCTGTCAAGTTCTTTAGAATTAGCGGTATCTAGTTACTTACACGTGAGTATTTCAAAGAATCTTATTCGTATTTTCCCTTTGTTTTACGCGGCGAAAAAATAATTTTCGAACACGTGTACGCCACGATAGCTAATATCTGTCGAACGTTGCGAAAATCATTACCATTCTTGACCTTGTTACTTGTGTTAATGTATTTCTTTTGTAACTAAGCCATTCACTAAAGTCGAACCATGTTCATGAATACTTACGTATTTACTAGCGTAACATATTGGGAACTTAATGCATGATCGTTATAAATATAAAACCTGCATTGGATATATTGAATTTTATTGCAGGCTGGTTATATTCCTGATTATTAAAAATGCCCTCTGACGCGAAAAAACGTGAACAGCAACGCAAAAAGGATGCCGCTAAAGCTAGGCAAGGCGGAAAGAAGCCGATCAACCCGAAGCAGGATGAGGAAATTGAGAACAAGCAAACAAACGGGGTAGCCAATGAAAATGGATCTGTAGAACTTAGTACAGAAGGTAAATGTTTTATTTTCGTTAAATGATTTTATTATATTGATTGGATGTATCACAGAGGCACTATGCCAGAAATTAGAAGCCGATGCGCGATTAAACGCCGAAGCCCGTGCATGTACCGGGTCATTGGCCGTTCACCCGAAATCTAGGGACGTAAAGATTGCGAATTTCTCAATAACTTTCCATGGCTCGGAAATGTTGCAGGATGCATTGCTAGAATTGAATTGCGGACGACGATATGGATTATTAGGAGCAAACGGTTGTGGTAAGTACATATTTCATATCGTCTACCGTTGTGTAACAGTTATTTAAATTTTTCATGCAGGAAAATCCACTTTAATGGCTGTCTTGGGTAAACGTGAGGTTCCGATCCCGGATCACATCGATATATTCCATTTGAGCCGAGAAATGCCCGCGTCGGATAAGACGGCTCTGCAGTGCGTTATGGAGGTGGACGAGGAGAGAATTCGCCTAGAGAAGCTTGCCGAGGAATTAATTAGTTGCGAAGACGATGGTATATCGATTTTTCCTATAAAAGACAGTTTTTTTACTTCATATTTCAAATTCTAGAATCCCAAGAACAATTGATGGATGTCTATGAGAGATTAGATGAGATATCGGCCGATACTGCAGAAGCACGGGCAGCTAATATCCTGCACGGCTTAGGATTTACAAAAGATATGCAATTACAGAAGACGAAAGATTTCAGTGGAGGTTGGAGAATGAGAATTGCTTTAGCTAGAGCCTTGTATGTCAAACCACATCTTCTACTGCTGGATGAGCCGACTAATCATTTAGATTTAGATGCTTGTGTATGGCTAGAAGAGGAACTAAAACAGTAAGTTTAAATGCAAAACTTCTATAAAGTGAAGCTTTTGATCCGATTGATCACAAAATGTTATTAAAAATAATTATATTCACTATCACCTTGATACTTTTAATTTTAAAAGAGGTGTACCACAAGGTCCATTTTTGGACCCTCTGTTGTTTATAACTCTCAATATAAATTAAATTGATTGATTCGCTTAAAAATAAATAAGAAATATTTCTGCCAAGTTGAGCTGCCCGCTCGTAAGAATTTTAGAGATGCGAGCTGAAAGACTACGAAAATCTATATATAATAATTCTTCCTTGATTTTTAGTTACAAACGTATTTTGGTAATCGTATCGCATTCGCAAGATTTCCTCAACGGTATTTGTACGAATATTATCCACATAAACAAGAAGCGACTCAAATACTACACCGGAAACTACGACGCTTTTGTCCGTACACGTTTGGAATTGTTGGAGAATCAAATGAAGCAGTACAACTGGGAACAAGATCAAATTAATCACATGAAGGTAATTTTTTTTAATTCTAATTTGTATGCAGCCTGTGCATTGTGTAGCGTAACATCTCTTGTCCCTTTATTAAAAAAAAAAAGATTTAAGCAACAACTTAAATGGAAAATCTTAAGTATTTCTAAACATATGTGATTGCTTTATGAGTACCGGATCCTAATTGTTTCTTTTGTGTATATTCTAAACACCGACGGATTGGAACATTGGAAAACTTGCTGATGTTAATTTCTGATATTCTATCTATAACTGATTCGTTCAATATAATGAATGAATTTATTTGTAGTGGGGAGGGTGGCGGAGGCAACATTGCTAAAAGTTATGTATCGCACTTGAATGCTTCCTCTAGGTCGTTATACCTCAATAGTATTGTCAATGAATATCACGGTATCGTCGCGACATCTTGTGACAAGCGTACAGAGTTTGCCGTTAATTTAAATTCACATTGGGCGCGCTCTGATTGGTTGACTTGAACTTATTAAGATTAAAAACTTGAACTCTAAAATTACTTGCGCACTCTGATTAGTTACTGATTGTTTATATGATTAAAATTATTCCCATTTCAACAAGTTCTTTTTCGCTCCAGAATATTGCAAAAATAGAATTTTTCGCGAACGAAATTTAATTATGTAAGGAGCCGTGTAAATAGGTTAGTTTAGTTTAAGATTATCTAAGTTTGTGTAAAAGTCGAAGTCATTCGTAAGTAGTGCAGTTAAGTGTTAAAGTTCCTTTTCAAAAACTAAACTCTGTGAGTTTAGTCTCCACATTTTCTGTATGGACTTCCGATATTACAATGAATACGAAATAATGAAACCCACGTGACCTCTTTTAGGTATGCAACTCAGTTAGCAACATGGTATTACTCAAAAATAAAATTCCTGTACAGATTTTAATGTATATATATTGACAGATAAAATTTGATAGGTTAGGTTTTTACCGGTCTAGACAGAACTGTTAGGAATATTTAATTCGTTGCCAACTTATAATTTACGTCATGTTATATTAGAGGTCACGTGGGTTTCGTTACTTCGTAGATTCATTGTATATGCTAACCATGCTAACATTGTAGTCGCGGGGATACAAATGATGAGGTCTATAAATGTCACGTGGTTTTAATTTGGATGAGTAATAAAAATGAAATAGAAATAGCTATAGGTTATGCTCTGAAAATATTTCAAGATTTAACTTTTGCAAACAGACTTAGATATTATCTCAAGTAAATCACATAAAGCACTTCACATTTTGAGGGTGACGCGAGACATATTTTCCGGTTTTTTTATTCAAACATATATTTAAATGTCTGTGGGTGGGGAGGTTGTCGTAGGCCGCATGCACGTGGGTCCCCCATATATTGGGCTCTTTGTGTTACCTCCTCCGAGTGTACTGTGTGTGGCTTGTTACTGCCTGTCCTCGCCGTGAGAGAGCAGCAGTGCCGATTTTTGCCCTAGCACTGAAGGATACCGGGAAAGGTACCGATCATCGGCTACACCAGACTTTTTTTTTTAATCGATTGCCGCACGGAGATTAGAACCGCCAACATCCAGGACGGATGTCTAGCGCCCTTACCACTGCGCTATCCCGGCATTAATCCAAACATACTTTAATGGGCTTCTGTTTTGGCCCATTGTTAACGTACAGTCTATTGCCTCTTCAGTGTTGAGGATAAATCAACACTGCTAGTCCCCTCTACAGCGAGGAGGGGCAGTAACAAGCTATATACTTCACACACACACACACGTACACAAAACCTTATGTAGAGTGATACAATACGCCTCGAGGCCGCAGTGTTAAGTCTCTGCATTAGGATGCAAACAACAACAGTCTATTGCGGTTGCAAAAACCTGCAATCCGTATAATATTAAAACTAAAACGATGGGAATCGCGTAGAAAATACTTACTTGAACTTGGTTTACATTTCAGACCAGTTCTGACATCCTACAGTACTCGGTATACCAATTTAAAGTTTCATATACCACATCGTCCGCTTCCATAAAAACACTCTACTGTCAATTTTCCACTAATATTAACGAATCTTACTTTTGGGCATAAACCTTGGGTTCAGTACAATTAAACAACACTTACATCCTACTTGCTTTAATTCACTATATTATTTAAGCCCTTAATTCAAATTATAAAATACACTACCGACAATAATTCGCTAACTTCAACGATTAACTGCACTGTATTTATAAATCTCATTCTTAGACTTGAACTCAAACGTGCGCGATCTTAAAACTAAATTCAATTCTCGAAATTTCGGGAACAAAGAAACACCTGGAAATAGAAGCCCGTTTTAATCGCATGACTTCAAGAAGCCAATCGGAGCGCGCATGTATAATTTAGAACTAATACGGAAAGCTTCGTACAATTGCCACAAGATGCCGCGACAATATTAAAAGCTGCCATTATTTGAATAATTATACTGACAATTAAGTGGCTTTGCATTTTTCTCATTTCTTGGGAAAATACCCAGTAAGTGATTAAGCGGTGGTTCTGCACCCATCGTGCTGGAATGAAGTGGTGTCGTATCTACAGCGGGTAATAACTAAGATAGTAGCGCTTCGTGCGACTTTGTATAGCTTCTGTGCTGTTGGTGAGACGGCACGACGTTGCACGAGTCAGTACTATCTTAGCTACTACCCACCCAAAACGTCTGCGCATCTATAATCACCAGCATTTCTTACCGCAAACTGTGATCTTATATCCCACTCTACCAAATGTCGTATTCAATTTACACTGCAAAGAGCGAATTTGAACTAAAAAGTTAAGCTTATGATTCAATCGATTCGTACTAATGTGTCACTTACCTGGAATTAACATATTTTCAGAATTACATTGCACGATTCGGGCACGGCTCTGCCAAATTAGCTAGACAGGCTCAATCCAAAGAAAAAACCTTAGCGAAGATGGTCGCCTCCGGCCTAACAGAGAAAGTCAGCTCCGACAAATCGTTGAACTTCTACTTCCCGAGCTGCGGCAAAGTGCCACCTCCCGTTATCATGGTGCAAAACGTCAGCTTCCGTTACCACGACAAGGGACCCTTCATCTACAAAAATTTGGAGTTCGGTATCGATTTGGACACCAGACTTGCCCTCGTCGGCCCCAACGGTGCCGGCAAAAGTACTCTATTGAAGTTACTCTACGGAGATGTAAGTTATCATTGGGGTGGAAATCAATTTTTTCGTTATGTCTCTTTATCTCATCAGCTAGTAGCAAGCGAAGGTATGATTAGGAAAAATTCCCATTTGAGGATCGCTAGATATCACCAGCACTTACACGAGTTGCTCGATTTGGACGTATCACCCCTCGATTATATGATGAAGTGCTTCCCGGAGGTGAAGGAGAGGGAAGAAATGAGGAAGATCATCGGTAGATATGGTTTGACAGGCCGACAACAGGTAATTTTCAAACGAAGGGATTTTATCTTCATTTATTTAGTATAAAATATGTTAAACACAACATATCGTACCACTCTTCACCTCAAAATACCTCACGATCAATTGATAAACACACTGTTCGGATTACTCCTCCCGCACAAGTATTAATTAATTCGGGACGACACGTGTTTCGGGAATACGTGGATTCCCATCACCGAATGGCTTTCGAAGAGCGCTTACACTAGACACACGTACTACCTTCCCCTCTCCCTTCACTCTCTCTACCACCTACCCAACAAACACACATGCAACATATTTCCCCACTTTACCCTGCTGGCACAATTCCAAGAAAAGACCGCGCGCTCTCAAAGGCGCGTTTTTTAACCGTTAATAATAAATGAAACTGCTGACAGAGAGACCGCCCGCACGCCGGCTTAAAAGCATGTTTTGTAACCGTTCATAATAAATCAAGTAGTGTTGAGAAAAATAACGGCGCTTCCTCACGATTCAGGAGGTTATTGTTCTTTTTAATATAAACCGATTCATAAGCATCTAACTCGCGTGTCGATGTTACCGATTTCATTAGTTTTAAATTATCTATATTTATATTATGTGCTAATTTTCACATTAATGGATTTAACCTTCATTTATTTAGTATAAAATATGTCAAACACAATATATCATATCACTCCTCACCTCAAAATACCTCACGATCAATTGATACTTTGACAAAACTGCCCGACAGTCTTAGCAATTTTTACTAAAAGCCGACAACAGCTCATTTTCAAACTAATGGATTTAACCTTCATTTATTTAGTATAAAATATGTCAAACACAATATATCATATCACTCCTCACCTCAAAATACCTCACGATCAATTGATACTTTGACAAAACTGCCCGACAGTCTTAGCAATTTTTACTAAAAGCCGACAACAGCTCATTTTCAAACTAATGGATTTAACCTTCATTTATTTAGTATAAAATATGTCAAACACAATATATCATATCACTACTCCTCACCTCAAAATACCTCACGATCAATTGATACGTTGACAATATTGCCCGACAGTCTTAGCAATCTTTACTACAGGCCGACAAGAGGTAATTTTCAAACTAATGGATTTAATCTTCATTTATTTAGTATAATGTATGTTAAATACAATATATAGGATCACTCCTCATCTCAGAATACCTCACGATCAATTGATATTGTGACAAAACTGCCCGACAGTCTGAGCAATTTTTACTAAAAGCCGACAACAGCTCATTTTCGAACTAATGGAGTCAACCTTCATTTATTTAGTATAAAATATGTTAAACACAATATATCATATCACTCCTCACCTCAAAATACCTCACGATCAATTGATACGTTGACAATATTGCCCGACAGTCTTAGCAATCTTTACTACAGGCCGACAGGAGGTAATTTTCAAACTAATGGATTTTATCTTCATTTATTTAGTATAAAATATGTTAAATACAACATATCGTACCACTCCTCAACTCAAAATACCTCACGATCAATTGATACTTTGACAAAACTGCCCGACAGTCATAGCAATCTTTACTAAAAGCCGACAACAGCTCATTTTCAAACTAATGGATTTAACCTTCATTTATTTAGTATAAAATATGTTAAACACAACATATCGTACCACTCTTCACCTCAAAATACCTCACGATCAATTGATACGTTGACAATATTGCCCGACAGTCTTAGCAATCTTTACTACAAGCCGACAAGAGGTAATTTTCAAACTAATGGATTTAATCTTCATTTATTTAGTATAATGTATGTTAAATAAAATATATAGGATCACTCCTCATCTCAGAATACCTCACGATCAATTGATATTGTGACAATACTGCCCCACAGTCCTTGCAATCTTTACTAAGAGCCGACAACAGGTGATTTTCAAACTAATGGATTTTATCTTCACTAATTTCGTGAAATGTATTAAACAAAATATATCAGATCACAATAAATTGATATTTTGACTATATTGCCCTATAGTCCGTGCAATATTTACTTAAATTCGGTGTAATCACAATAGGTTTGCCCGATACGACAACTATCTGATGGCCAGAGATGTAGGGTGGTATTTGCATGGTTAGCCTGGCAAGTTCCGCATCTTCTCTTACTCGACGAACCCACTAATCACTTGGATATGGAGACGATCGATGCATTAGCCCAAGCTATTAATGATTTCGATGGGGGTATGGTGTTAGTTAGCCACGATTTTAGACTGATCAGTCAGGTAAGTCTAAAGACTTCATAATACCTGTTTATCATTCCAGTCGGTTTTTACTCGGAAATAAATAAATTATCATCGACAGGTCGCAGAAGAGATTTGGATTTGTGAAAATGGTACCGTAACTAAGTGGGAAGGGAACATACACAAATACAAGGAACATTTAAAATCGAAGATCTTCAAGGAGAACAGGGAGAATAAAGAAAATAACATACGAAAGAAATAATGTCGTTGGAATTATCGGAGATTGCGATGAATTATAGTTGAATTTTAAAGCACCACTTTTTCATTGTCTTTTTAATAATTTATTTTATGTGGTATGGTATGTCATCAATTAGTTTAATCGTGCGTGATTTGTGCAAGAATATGAATGCTGAACGACACGTTTTTAAATTTATTTAATAGTAACAACGGACAGAGTAAATTATTCTGGTATAATATTTATTTTTTTTGTAAACAATTGTAACGGATATATTTACGATATTTAAATATTTTATTATAATTTCTTTTCTTTCTATTTGGAGAATAAAAAAAAATGTTATTAGGATATCAACTTAAGATTGGTGTTTTATTATTTTCTTATTTATGTTGGCAAAATCAATATATAGCTCTGGCAACGAAACAGCTCACTTTTGACAGCAATAATGTTAAAATCATACCAACACAACTTCACATTTAGCAAATGCATAGTAATGTCAAATCTAGTGACATTTCATCCGCGTAGGATTTCCTCACTTGGAGCGGTGCCAGTTGCATAGATGAGATGAGGCTGCATGAACTTATGCACCGAGATTCGGCAACGAAGAGTCGGCATTAATGGCTATAGTATCGTCACCCAACACAATAAGGCTCGAGTTGGGATCACAATGCTCAATTTCATTCATATAAATTAAAAATAAGTAGGGACTAAGAACAGACCCTTGTGTCACTCCATGCTTGATGTTCCTAGTCACAGAATTTTTGTCATTGTATGTCACAAGCTTAACTCTATCAGTAAGAAGATTCAAAAAATTGTACAGCTACATTTGAGAACTTGTAATATTTTAATTTATCAATAAAAATTTGGTGGTTCACACAATCGAAAATCTTAGTAAGGTCATACAATACGATACCAGTATATTTCTTATGTTCAAAATTTTGTAAACCAATGTTGCTCACATTTTGTAAAGCAAGTGTAGTATCTTATTTCGAAAACCAAATTGGCAGTTACTATATAATGAATTTTGTTCAAAATAACTAGTAATTTGGTCTTTTAAGAAATATTTTAGAAAATAAGATCAAAAATATCGTTTGTGTATTTTACCGCACCGGCAGATTGAATACTTCACTACATTTAAGAGTTGTAATATCAATGCCAGTCATAAATCTAGTTCTGGATGTTTACGAAAACAAAAGTAGAAAAGCAAATATTGGTTTCCTTGACGCTTCTCGTAGAGCGATCGTAGGTCGGGCAACGGGAGAGCGCGCTCGTTCGTTCGCCGTTTCTGCGCGCCCTGTTCTTGTAGGTGCGGTGTGATGAATCGTCCCGGGGGGCAACCGGGCACCTCATCGAAATTTCAAGATAGCCAGGCAGTAGGCAAAAAATTAAAAGTATTAAAAGTGCACATTTTCCTTTCGCGCCGCAGATTAGAGCTTTAGTATATATTAATTAATCCCATAAGCATCCTTGCTGGAAGAATTTTTTGAATTGAAGAAAATAGATCTAACTTAGTAAAGCTTACTTGTTGGAAACTGAGAGGTATCAAAATTTTTAGCCAATTTGATGACTTGGCTAAATGAGACAGCATTGTATGAATTCTGCAAAATTTAGGGTATGCGGAAGATTGAACCCGGTTCCGTCTATAATCATAGTCCGGCGACTTTAGCGTTTCTCTTCTTCACAGGTAAAATAGATAGAAATACTGGCAAACTCGAGTGAATAATTTCTTTATTATTCTGTAAAAATTTAATTATAAAACAAAAAACATGTAGTAATTAATATAACTAGTTAAAATTAGACCATCATTTCAAGTCGTGACAGTAGAATATGTAGTTTCATAGTACATAGTAAAATGTGTAATGTCCATACGTAGTCTAGCATACGTCGAAAACATTCTTTCGTATTCTATTTCTTATTTTAATTTTAAATTAATAGTGTTCGTGTCCATGTCAATTTTTTTTTTGTAGTTTTATGTAGTTCAAAGTCCGTAGTAGTACTCTGAGGGGAAAAACAGAATTAATAGTCAACGGAATGCAGAGTCTTATCTGTTTACATCACTGATTGTCATTTCCAAATTAAAAAAATACTACATCGTATACCTATATATAATCTTGTACTTACGTCTTTTAAAAGTATCAGTATCGACAGTTTATTGTATTTTGTTAGTACGATAAATAATAGTGCTTGCAATGGCGAATATCACAGATCGTTATTATGATTATCACACTTACATAATTCAATCGGAGATGCTGGAATCTAGCTTTAACCTCTTGCGTTGGCTCTCCTTCTCTTCGGCTTTAAAGACTTTTAATCGTATACCAGCCACTTCTGCACCGTGCAATATCTAAAATGACATCTCATTTCAAATAATAAATCTTAAACGATTAAAAAAACCTACTTTAATTGCATTCTCTGCAGACTCCTTCCTTCCGTACTTGGCGTAACCACAATTCCGGTTCTGTAGGACGTAAACTTCAATGAGATTCCCGAAACGACAAAACACGTCTTTCAACGTGATTGCATTCGGCGGGTGTGGTGAACAGACGAAGAAACATCTATAAAGAGTGATGAATAAGTCTGGAAACTTCCTAAATTAATAACATTAAAATAAAACCTTGCTTCGACTTGATCGTCAACATGCAAAAGCGGTTGTACTTCCGGTAATTCGACACTGCAATGTGTTTCGTCTTTACGGTGGTTGACTTGTAAACCTAATTTATTTTGTAGAAAATCTAAACGAGACAAAAATTATTCGGGTATAATCTAAATGGGAAATAATTTTTATGTTGTACCAGACGATAAACCGGCTGCCTGTATTATACTGGTCGCCTGGGCTATAGTCTCCGCTAACTGTTTCAGATCGGTTGTTTGAGCTAATGCGACTGGTGATTCGGAAGTACGATTTCTGTCGGAGAATGGTCGAGCACCGTCAAAGTCTGGTTTGACAATTAATCGAGAACCAGGTGGGTATTCGAAACCGTGAAATTTGTCCCTTGCATAAGCCGCCCATTGGGGATGTGCATATACCACTGTCGCAACGCCTCTCGATGGAAATCTACCTTCGGTGCGCAATTGGCAATAATCCATACCTAAAATATTGGTTTCTGTGAATATACCGAGAGATCAATTGAATTTATAATTGGAGTACGCTTTGTGTTTTGCCAATGAAGAATTTTGGTACCAATTCCTTAAATTGCGGTAGTATAGGGAAAAAAACAAAAGATTATTCTTAAAAAAATATATGAAAAAAAAAAAAGATGTTTCGTTAAAAAATGAAGGTGCAAAACGTTTTAACAGAACTCAACACCCACCCAGTATACATCAAAATAATCTTGGACTATAGATCAATTAGCCTTAAAAAAACTTCTGCAAAAATCCTACCAAATTCTCTAAATCATATTTTAATCAAATAATTTCTAAACAAACTCGTTTCGACACCTAACAGTACAAGGACTCAAGATTAATATCATTAAATAAATAAATAAAATAAATACCTGGTACAATATCGAATAATTTCCACAATTGGTCTTGATTCAATGAAACACTAGCGATAACATTTAATTTCGTATATCCTTCGTTAGGAGTATCAGGCAAAGGTAATAAATTAGTTGACGATGTGCTATTAAAAGATTCATATGTATTAGTGTTCGACTCCGAATAATCATTACTAGAATTCCTTTTATTACTGCGTGGTTCGGCAAATACTGCCTTATATTTCTTATCACATTGTTCGTAAGCCAAGGCTGCAGATGAGAATCTAAAATGAAAAACAATAAAATGATTACTTGGTCAGAATAAAATAAAATAAAATAAAAACCAACTTGAAATATTTAACATATGCGAATCCTTTATTCTCCTTCGTTTCCCTGTCACGTATTATCGCAATTTTATCAATGTCGCCGAATTGTTTGAAATATTCGTGCAATTCGTCTTCGGTCATTGTCTTGGGTATCAAAACAAATAAACGTTGGCTTCTTTCTTCCTCATTTTCTTCCCGCCTGGATCCTTGATCTCTCCTAATAGTCAATACATAACAAATTCAAACATACACTCACATCAAAACATGATTTTACCTGGATGCTATGATTATTTTAATATGTCGGTTTGTATTCCCAATAACCTTTCCATTCAAGGCCTCGAGGGCTCTCGCAGCTTCTGATGTTTTGTTGAATTTCACATAGGTAAAGCCTGCATATTGTCATTGCGTAATATTCGTATAGCCAACACATGCTCGTATTTATTTACCTTTTCGTTCGCCCGTATTCCGATCTTTCACCAACCATATTTCTTCGATCTCCCCGTATTTGGAGAACGCCTCCCTGAAATCCTCCTCCGTCAGCTGCTTGGAACCGATGACGAATAATCTTGAATTCGGCGGGTTGTCGTTGGGATTCTTGGCATCGTTGAAGGAATGCCTTCGATCGGACATTTCAAACACAGCACTGCCGTAATGTTTTTTAATACTTTACACGAAATGATAGATTTAAAATGGGTAACGCGTACGGTTAATAAGTTGTAATTAGCATTTATATCGAGTATTGATTTTACAACACAACAAACACAGCCGCAGGACGATCCTGCTGCACGTATCTAAGCATCGAAATTCCTTTCATATCCCCAGAATTGCTTTATTTCGTGACTTGACGTCACGAGAGTTGGTATTTGATGCCTTTATGTGAATGTTGCATGTATAACTGGGCTTCTCTGAAACTAAACCCGAATAAAGGCAATAAACTGCAGAAGATTCGGATAAAAATTAGTTGTCTGTTGTTGAAATGTCTTTAATTTTATTTGAAATTTACAATATTAGATTAAAACTAATACATAAAAACAATGAAATAGATAATGCATACTGCTACATTTCATTGTTTTTATGTATTAGTTTTAATATAATATTGTAAATTTCAATTCAAATTATATATATATATATATATATATATATATATATATATATATATATTATATCTTCATTCGGTACAAGGTAAGGGTGGCAAAATTATTTATCAGAATATTTAAATTGAAGATTTATAGGGGTTATTCAGTATTTTTTAGTTTTAAAACTACGCGCTTGAAAACTGATAGTGTTGATTGGTTGAACTCACTGGTTATGAAATATCCAATAATATTCCCAGATTATGCCGGAAATTTTAAATATCTTATCAAAATGAAAAGTGTTAAAAATGGTTTTTACAAATATGCTCCTAAATATACATGTCTTGTAAAAGGGAACAAAAAATCGAAATTGTTTAATAAATTTTTCACCATTTATTTATGTTTTATTACATATACCCTAATAATGCAAGGTTGGAACATTTATATTAGCGTATTTTACAATTTTTATCATATATTTTAAGCATTTTAACCATTTACTTGTGTAGTTCAAGAAAGCTACACGCAATGATAAAAAGAACAATCAAATACATCCGTGGAATTTGCGGAATTGCAATAACGAAGATATTCAAGGAAATTGTACATTGGCTTTGTGATTTGTTCTTTGATTCGTTTACAGAATTAATTATCTCCATTATCTCGACCAGCAGTGGTGGCTGAACAAGGAAAGAAACTATTGAGATTGAGAATGCGCAGTGCGATCTCTAGGAAACGAAGTGGGAAATTAAAATTTAAACTTGTCGTGGTACAGCAACACTTGTAATAATTGTTACAAGGATTAATTTTATAATATATTCGCCTTGTGCTTTTAATGTGGTTGCGAAGTGGAAAAATGTTTTATAGTAAAGTGTGTTCTATGTAAATGACGATGTATTTACTTAAGATATATTCGTTGTGTTACGTCTTTATCGTCTTTAGTGTACTCTTTTGGAATTGTGGTAAGATTCTAATGATTCTCTACTGATATTGTGATGTCGACTTGTTGATTTGTACAATGTGTATTATTTTGCTTTTGCAGAATCAACTGTACAGGATTTATCTAACAGCTTATCAATCGAATATAAATACATTGATTTCATTATCGCCCCCAATGAACCAATGTGGTGGAGACGTGGTACACACAAACAGAAAATGCAGAAATTGAGGACAGTTAAACCATAATGATGTAATGTTAGTGTAAATAGATTTATATAAAGGTTTCTCTTTATTTATTTTTATCGATTTATGAATCCAATATTTAGAAAACATTTATATGTGAGTTTTTATAATTGTTTCTTCCTATTGAGCACATTTTCATTTTTCTTTTTTTATGCAAAATATAAACTTGTAAAGCGTACTTTCTCCTTGCATTCTAGGAAACACAAATAACATGTGTTCGAGATGTCTACAAGATTATTTTCAAGTAGGAAGTATGTGTATTATTAAAGTAATGTTGTGAATTCCTATTTATTATGTAATTTAATTGCAAATTTAAATAAGTTAATAAATAAATTTTTGCAGTTACATCATCAATTTTCTCTCATACATAAGAAAAAACCCATGCAAGCTAATAATAAAGCAAATACAAAAAAATTCCTTTCATGAATGAATCATCAAAACCTACGTTAAATCTTGGAATTATATAAAATTTTATTACCCATACAATATTAATGTTCTTTTTTTATATTTTAAATTAACCTTTATATATAGTAAGTACAATACTTCATTCTTAAAGTGTACATGTTTACTTTCGATATTACGAACTTGTTCAGTTTTATTAGCACTCTTATTAAATAACCTTTGATAATTTTCTTTTTGTTTGCAACTAGTTTACCAGTAACATTCCAATACTTAACCAATACGAAAGCTTTCTTCCACCTAAAATTTATTATTACTGAATGTTGGTGGATTCTATCCTGAATCTTGCATTGTTTGTAGTAAACTATATTTTTACTGCATCTCATAAAAAAAATATTTATATATGTACTGTACTCACATGTTGAAATGAATTCTTATTACTTTCCCGCGCTTTTTATAATTTTGATTTTTTTAAAATACATCATCTTTTTTGAATCTATCAATGATAGTGGCGTTCTAAGAACAGGATTGTTCTCGGAGTGCTACGCTTGATATTATATTTTTTCCTTTGTGGTTTTGTGCTGAGGATGGCAACTTAGTTGCCGAAATGCGTATTCAGAGTTCTTTACTCAACAAGGTGGTAAGAGGTATTTTTTAACTTAAATTTATTTTAAGCCACCGTATCCTATACCTAACCTACATCTTTTTTGAAGTAAATTTCCAAGAACGGGAATTTTATACTATTAATTATAAATTGTCTTAAATTAAAAGTTGTAATCAATAAATTAAAGAAAAATTGTTTTTCCATCTAACAAAGAATTTATACAATATAAGATTTGAGCTTAGACGCGAACCAAATTTGTAGCTCTATTTCAAATTCACCTATGAAACACTAGAGGGCGCTGGAAATATAAATATTAGTAATTTTAATTTACCTAAGTTTAAATAGAATATTGAACGTTAGTTATTTGATATGGCTTTAACAAAATTAAATTGCCAATTAAGAAAGTAAAATTAAATGAGGTACTTTCAAACTTTCCTTTTTATTTGTTGATGCCTTCGACTATCATAAAAAAAATTCCAGACAGATGGTCAAAATCATATTTATTCAGACAAGTTAATATTGTTTTATTAACAATAAATATAATTGCATAATGCGTTCATAAATTTCCATCAAACGGGATATGTATCCATCCCTTTCAATTGATTAACTATATTACAATTTTTGTTATGCCAACAACAAAAGCCAGACAAATATTTGTTTTTAGACACACACGCATTGTACATATGAACAAAACGAATTGGAATTAATGCGTCTGTGTATACATTAACAAAGTATTAAGTATCCTTATAAAATTTGCGTAATTTTATAAATTACCTGAATGTGCCAGATTCACAATATGAAAAAATGGAATGCTAAAAATACCTTAGTTTCTACAAAAGGTATTATGAAATATTAAAAACCTTTTTATCTCCGTAATTACTTAGAAACTCCAGATGATTTTGTTTTTAAATAATCACAATAAAAGTTATATAAAACAATAGAGTTTGAGAAATATCAAAAGTACCAAAGCAATTAATCGAAGAAATGCTATTACAGGCTGATGGTCACGTGTTGACGTGCGTTGGAACATATCGTGCCCCTTCTATATCAGTATTTACAGAATCAAATAGTCAGTGTACTTATACAGGTTTGTAGAAATTTGTTGAAAACAGAATACATAAGGGTTTCTAATATTAAAAAAAATAAATTTGATTTCTCATTTTATTTTCGTTAAAAAATATAAGATATCATGTGATTTCTAAAAGTAATTGAGTTTCAAGTTTGTTAGCTATTTATGGCATTATCCTTGTTATTAAAACAAGATCTCTCAGGACCACCAACCAGCCGCACACATCTGTCAATGTCAGTTCCCGATTTTGACATACGACAGCTACCTCATACATTCACAATTCCACAACGTTAATTCAGATAAATATTTATTTTCAACCACACAATTCGCGATGACGAGATTTCCAATCTATATATGTACATATTATACAACGTCTTCTTATTCATCAATTCCAATTCGATCCCGTACGTCTCGGAATAACAAACATCTCGCCCCCGGAGAAGAACGGCGGCTTGCGCGTTCACCCCTTGCAAACGTCATTGAACGCACCGCACCGCGCCGCGGCGTCATTACAGCGGTACGACAGAGGGTCTCGCTGTGGCGCAAGCGTTCGAAAATTTAAAACATGCGCGCTTCGACAATCCCGCCGTTGTTGCACTGTCTTCGATCAAAATCCAGCGCCAGCAATAACAGACCCGAGCGGTGCCAGTTCGGCCGGTGTTGTCGGTGGAGTTTGTAACGTAGAGCGCACGCGAATTACGAGAAACAGAACAGCGATTCCCTGCGGTAGCTCAATGCGACGCATGTTGTTGCAGTAATAGTGTTTCAATAATTACGTAATCGTACTTGGTAAAATACATATGGGGATATAAAAAAGGTTGGATTGTGACGATTGTAATAATAAGAATAAGAAGAAAAACGTTCGTGTTTTGGTGAACGAATCTGTTGGTAGCCGTTGGCGTCGTGTGTTGTTTTTTTGAGTGACAGGTTCTTTCGCGAGACTAGCGATGCTATATTGCGATTTTTGTGATATCCCCTCGTATTACAGCCGCTTTTAATAGTAATTATAGTGTTTCGTACTTGAATTTCGATTCCCTGTTTTGTGATATTTCGTCTACGTATTTTTTGTGTGCAAAAATTTCGCTTTCGTCCAAGGTAACCGGATTGGATTGGAATAACAAACAAACGCCGGGACTCTAACATCAAAACATACAAAAGGTAGGATATCATCTCTAATAATAAGTTGTTATGTATATGTGTATAATCTTTGGTGCTATACTGTCTGAGACAGCGGCACACAATCGTTTTAAAGAACGAAAGCGGATGCGATAAAAAAGAAAAATAAAATAAAACAGGCAACGACGGGAAAGACCAAATATATTTTCATTTAAAAGTCCGAAGCTGTATCTTATTAGTGGAGTAACAACTCCTGGTCTAAGAAGAAACTAGAAGCTCTGTCTCACACGGATCTGAGGCTCATGTGAAAATGAGGGGGCGTTAACTCTGTTTATTGACTGTCGTGAGAAGAGGGCCATATTTTCGGTCTTAGATCATTAGCATTTCGACTATGATGACGGATTACTTTAATTATGGCCTTTTTTATGGTGTTACTAAAAATTGCAGATTTATTTTTGAAGTTTCATAATTCTATGAATATGATATGTTGGTTTAAATACGATTTAACATTCTTTTTTTAAACTCGATTGGAAAGGTGGTGGTGGTGGCCTTTTATTACGATTCTAGGCCAATTTGATATTTCTTATTATAAACAAAAAGAAATTTTATCTTATTTAATAAGTGTCATCATATTATATATGTGCCTATTCTTAAATATCCCTAGTTATGTACATTTGTATTATCAAAGAAATATTAATTATAAACAAACATCAACTAATATAACGTAGAAAAACATAACCTCAATTTATTTGTGTATATTTCGGACATTCACATCAAGATACTTAAAATTTGTTTCAAGGCAATACGAACACTGACTGTAATTCGATAAGGGACACGATAGCTGTGATTACTTTAAACGTCCAGTTTGTTTACGTTAGCTCAAATCGAGTTTTCCACTTAAAAAAATCTCCAAAACGCCAAGCCAAGCTTTAATTACTCTAATGAGGTCAAACACACCCTCTTTTAAACGCTTTTGAACCGGTTAACTAATTGTATTCGTTTGCCGTTGTCCTAATCGGGGGACTTGATTATGTTTGCTTATACGATTATAATTATAACGTAAAGCGATTGAGGGATAATTAATGCCTAAAGATAAAGTGATGAATGGGAGGAGGGTATTCAAAATACCCTGTTTTTTTTTTGATTGTTGGTGATTTTGAATTTGTCCGGTTGGTGATTTTATATTGAGGACTGTTTTAATAGGAATGGGTATTTTTTGTAATTTGGCTTTGCCCAAATGAATTTGTCCTTTTTAAAAAAATGTATTTACCCATATATTATCGTATTAACTTTATCTTTGGTTTTAAAATTACAAGGTAAGTGAAATGCTCAGATATTTGTGCAACGTTCATAAAACTGCGTTTCTAACAAATCAATGTATACTTCAAGGTTATCGAGTCGGTGCTGAAATGACATAAACTAAAACCAAAAGTACTTAATAATAGGAATTTCCCCATGAAATCTAGGCTAAAGAAATATAAAAATTATTTTTTCTGAAAGCAAATGTGTAAAATAACTTGCAAAATCTCTGAATTGTTAGTTGCCAACTGCAGTTCATTGCTATAGCTGATAAACTAGAGCTGGTGTAATTTATAGCTTTAAATTAGAATTGTTTTATCAAAATGTTTTTGAACGCGCATTTACTATTCGATGCATAAAAATGTCGTTTTAAAATCGTTTTAGGTTGATGGTATTACATTACGAAACTAGTTTCACGTTGAATCCAACCCGATGTCATTTTGGTTGTCAAGGAATGGCGGGAAATTTAAAAGTGATCATCCATCATATTGGTGTATAAAGAACTATACATACACCTTATGCTCTGTTTACCGAACAGATGGAGTGATCACTCGATGATCATGCATCGTACAAGTGCAAAGCCGGTTTTACACTGGAAAACAGAAAAAAATAGTTGTTTCAATCGAGATATGACTATTTGTAACCTATTTGGAAAATATATTCGTCTCTATAATGAAAAGTAAACTTGCATTTTATGTTTTTGTCGTCTATTGTAATCTGATTTTTATCTTAAGGCGGAGCAAATGAATAATAATGTATAAGATGGTGCAGGTGGAAAATTAAAATATTGAACTGTGATCGGCTCAAAAGAATATAATTTAAGTTTTTAAAGAAAGTAGTGTCAGCTTTTATAACAGTTTCGTGAGAACTAAGTTTGAATATTGCTTAATGGTATGGAATCCGCGGTACGCAAAATATAATGATCTAATTGAGGGTATGCAACGCAGATTCTTAAAGACACTATTTCATCGTACACATGGCGTCTATTTAGCACACAATTACTGTTACGAAGGTTTATATAGGGAATTTAATTATAACACTCTTAGTCACCGTAGGATAATTACACAGATACTTTTTATAGATAAGTTACTGCATGGTGAAATAAGTGCCCCTTCTTTACTGGGAAAATTAAACTTTTATGTGCCACGTATCACCGCTAGAACTGCTGTACATTCCGTCGCCTAATACTCGTAGTTATATGTTCTCCCCTATATTGTCCACGTGTGGAAATGTTAATGGTTTTTGTGTTGATTTTGATATTTTTTCTGTCAGTTTTCTCCCTTAAGAGATTATTAAATCATTCAATTAAGTTTAACGTAGAATTATTTCACTAATTCTACTTTTATTCTATTATAATATACCGGGTGTTCAAAAATTTCGGGGCACTATTGCTAACTTTCTTATTATTAATGCTACAGATTCGGTTAAATTA
>JARFOC010001330.1:101215-113008 GCA_031763485.1 Osmoderma eremita
ATCTTCCTTCGTAGATTCTGCTGAGGATGGCAACTTAGTTGCCGAAATACGTATCCAGGAGTTCTTCACTCATCGGGGTGGTAAGAGTATTTTTTTATTTTTGTACTATTTTAAGCCACTGTATCCTTTTTTGTATTTTATAGTTTTTTTTAACATTTCATTTAAATATTTGTATCAAATAAAGTAATATTCAATATCTTTAAGGGCTAATAACTTTTAAAAAAACATTTTTGGAGCATACAAAACTTTTTTATAGTCACTATTAGAACACGCCTGTAAAAATAACTCGCTAGAAATATGGGTAATTCCATTAATTCAATTATTTGCACATATTATTATATAAAAGTCTATACAAGTCTAAAAATATTGAGGTGCATTCCAAAAGTCGAAAATACCAGAGTAGAATTCCATTTACTCCGACGCCCACGATTTGAACTCTCGGTTGCTGGTATTTTTGGACTCGCTTTTGACGGCTTTATAGCCTCTGGGTATGCGCTAGGTGTTGCTAGACAGAATCCGCTCTCATTTTTATTCTTTTTCATATCAACGAAATTTATAATAAAACCCGTTTTCTAATGTTATTGAAAATTTCTGGCTAAATTGATAAATTCAAGTTTATCACAAAAATAAAAAATTGTTCCAAAGATCAATATGATTTTTTTTTATTGTAGAATCCGTCAAAACACTTCAGTCTCTTGTGTTTCTTGTATTTAATCTACTCCCCATGTTGATTTTATTTTTATGATGGTTTGTATAAGAATTTCTTTTTGATGACGTGGTTTCCATAAATTTTCAATGGGTTTTAGATCTACCATTGTAAAATGTAACCGTTTTATCTGCTAACTATTGTCTATTTTTTGAAAAATTGATCCGTCAAACACTCCACGTGATAACGTCTGGGTTTTCTTCGAGCTGTTTTATAGAAATATACATAAATAGGCTGGTATGGTTACCTTTTAGCGTGCGCAGAAGTGCGTGCAATCTACCTCCATTTGGGTATGCACTTTTCGAATGATTGTCATTTTGCGTATTCTTTACAAATTCAGAAGAGCAGCCAATGTCGCATTGGGATTTTGGCCCGTGCAATTCTCGGCTGTACAGAATTATATGTTGTGACTTGTTCGTTATTTTTGGAATTACTTGTGTTTGCAGACAACGCACCAATATACTTGAGAACTCTTTGGATGTCAGCCCACCTTAACTATCGTTCCATAAAAAGCAGTAACCATCTTGTGTTTTGAGATCGTATAGCGTAAAGTTATGCACAACCAGTTCAGTTTTATAGCACATGGCACAGTAGACTTAGGACATAAGATTTTTAGTGCATAGTGAAAACTAGAACTCCTTCAGTAATTTTGTCCTTTTCTTTTTCAGCTTTTTTTCTTCAATTCGTCATGTTCTCGATATTTATCACTACTCAATTTCTTTTTGTATCGCGTAGCACACAGACATCACATAAATCCTTGATAATTGTCATGGAAATTTTTCAAAAACGCAATTTTGCATAACAATGGTTCAATGTTCTCTTTGTTGCAATAGTTATCCCTATAAAGATTGTAGAGTGCATTGGTAGATGTCCATAAGGGCTCTAAATACTATTTGCTTGTGGAAGAGCGGCAATAATATGATTCAACTTTGGAGAGAGACAAAAGAAAATCTTTTAGAAAATCTGTTAGATTCTTGAAACTACAGATTTTTGATATATTGTTTCCTGCTGTCTCTTCGGTTTCCATAGTGTGTACTACTTCATCGTCCTGTTTCATCCACTTCAATGCAATTGTTTGCTTCAGTCCAGCGTTGCCAGAAATATGCACCGAATTTTTCCGCACACTGCTAAAATGATACCTCGCTCTATGCTTGTTTGATTTATGTAGTATCTACACAAGAAACATAACCACGAAACGATATACAATAAAAAAAAGTTGGTATTTAATTTTATCGGTAGCAGTCAACTATTAAATTACCGTGTTATAACAACCATCTGCTCATCATCGTGTTTCGTATCATGTTCGGTATTTTTCTCGGTTATATCACAGCAAATTTTATTACAGTAATACCTAGGGTTTTATCTATCCATACGAGTGTTTTATTTCGACGCATTCAACCAATAACATGTTCACTATTACACATACTAGATACATACCTTCTTGCTGGGCGTGCATATAAATTGTTACTACTGCATACTTGTTTGTATCGCAGAGTGCAAGAGGAAAATGTTTGAATCGAATATACTGAATCCGTTCCAAAATGTGTCCACATCATTGGGTTTTAAAGTTAACTGGTTCACTATCGAGCTAAATTTAAATATATAAAATGACATCCCATTTTACCCATACACGTTATAAAATACAAAGGTACACTGCCTTCTTAACAACTGCTACATGCTTAAGCTTAAGCTAGAAATACAATGGCTGATAGAGAGATAAATAGTCCTGAGGATTCTATGCAAGTTCCAAGAAAGAGAAAATTTAAAATCAGCAAATTTTATAATATCAAACCGTATTAATTCTAGAAATAAAATCATGAATGTAACTCATCACAAATTCCGACTAGTGAAATTGTTAATGGTTAAGATTATTTATGCCAAAATGGTCTACAGGATTTCAGCATTTATACGGATTATGGATTTAAAATAGCGGACATCCATTTGGGAAAGCATTCAAAATCCTGATAAAATTAAATATAAATATAAATATAAATATAAATACATATTTCTGAGATGTTTTTGGGGAAACAAGTGCATATTTAAAAAAGTTATCTATCGATGGCATAAATATATATATTAAGTCATCCGTGAATAACATTTGCCTTAACATTTGAAGATTTCTTGATATATAAATGCTCCCGAGATCATTTATCCAAATACATCGGAACTAAAATGCTGTAACGGCCAATGCTTTTCAAAAAGTTGACAACGCCAAGTGTTAAATCCAATTGTAGTGAAAGTAACTGCGCTTGAATATTTGCAGAAAAAAGCAGTGATCGAGAATACAGAAGAAGAAAATGATGACTTGTGTTAATTGTTCACTACGTAAACCGAATGTATTTTCTGATCACTCTTATTATGCAAGACCTGAAACATACAGAAAATTTTGTAATTTTATAAAGGAGGATTAGTATTTCCATCAGCTGTTGTACAAGTAATTGCAAGATGGCCTAGAATTTTTTGTTCCCCCAGTAGGGCTATCTTAGTATTTTTTTGTTTGGTTTTATTATGGAATTGAGTTTTTTACACTACGATACTTATTTTGAAACGGAAAAAGCATTTCCTGTCAATTCGACATTGATACCAATTTTAACCCTAGCAAAACTCAATTCGCAACGGAAATTGTTCATTCATCTTCATTACAAATAACAACGAAACCACACCTACTTTCGCACAACACAACATAAATCCAATACTGTTTTCTTTTATGTCAATCTCGCGCTATAGTAATTACAAAGAGCCAACGAATAATCCAGGTAAACAGCAGGAGGGTGGCTCACCTCACTGGCAACAACGCTTGGCTTTTAGGAAATTGCAGACAACGGGCAAATATTAAAAAAAAGTGCAGGCATGTTATGAGCTTAGATCACTGGGTTTAACGATTTTTTATCCGCCCATTTTTTTCTTCCTTTGTTGATATTACATATTTGTGTATATAAGCAGGTTTTTATCCCGTACAATTGAGGTAATTTTTCTTTTACATTGTGAGAAAAATTGTTTGGAAATTACGGGAAAATAGGCCGACACTAGAACGTGACGATTACTAGAAAAGAAAAATTCTAGGGGACGTGTTTGGAAAGGTAGAATGATTCTTTTCAGTTGTCTGCGTATCTCTATAAATTCCAAGTAGGTTAAACAATTAAAAACGTCATCGTAATTGTATAATAATAATCCAGAGGGAGCCAAAAAAGAATTCTAGTCAAATTGAATAACCCGCCAATTATTGTAAATTTAATTCGGTTGTCAAATATTTCCATACACCGTCTTTTTTTTTAATCGAAGGAGTGTCAAAACAGCGTTGTAAATCATATTAAACATAACCTCACTTGTGGTTGACTTCACTTTATGTATGACAAATTCGCAAAAAGTTCAAAGTCAGTACAACAAAAATTTCCTATTGTAATAGGGGATCACTAGGTCACTCCTTCAATTTTTGAAATAAAATATGGACAGGTGATAACGTTAACTATTTTAAAAGAAAATCGGTTGACAACAATCTTATTTAAAATGTTTATAGTACAAGTGATATTTACCAAATTATTAACTAAAGTAAGACGAACTTTTTCTTTGTAAATTCTCCAAGTTGCATTATAAATTTATGATATTATTATTATTATTAACTAAGGGCATACCAACACGCAAGGATCTTACCCAGAAAGAACAAAAATGATTGATATGTGCGGCTACATACAATACCCGGTTTTGCAGTATTGGTTTTGTATCGTCTCAACTGAACCATGAACTTGAACCGTGACCTTTATGTTGCGGTCATTCAGTACAAACTAAAACTTGTGAACAAAATACCATGTTGATAGGTTGGGCATACAGTGACCTAAAATATCTAAAGTTGGCTACATCTAATTTTCAAAATACCAGCTAGGAATAATAGCAGAGATTATCTGTGGTATTATTGCAATAACTTCCGTTGGTTTTATTCGTTTGCTATATTAAAGAAATTACAAATGGAGTAACAATATTAAGAAAAATTAATTACTAAAGAGAGAACTACAATTAAAACGAAAGGTGTTAATATATTGACTATCGTCAATAAAAAACATATTACAATAACTGTTTCCTTTTTTCCAATAATGTCAATATCGTTAAGTCTAGAAAATACGTTGTTACTAAAAACGAATTTTTCAGTCAAAATACCATTTATTAATTTTATAGAAAATTTTTAAAATAAACGAATTCACTATTAAATGATATTGTCTCGAGCAATAGTAGTTTCCCATACACGCAATTTCAAATAAGTTCTTACACGAGAACACAGGGATATGTGACTTTATAGGTTATGTGTCGCAGATCTTCTAGTTGAACTCTGCATTCTCTCCGACTTAAGCTGAACCAAATTTTCGATTCTGTTCGGAATTGAACTTAAACTATAATACAGTTTGAACACTGACCTTGAACCAAAAAATCACATTAAATTCATTGGCATGCATCAAAATTTAACGTCGTCCGTGACATGTTTTTAGGTTATATTTACTGGAATGAAATTAATTTGATAGTCAAAGTATTGTCCATAAATTCTATTTTAACAAAATCAGTTTTTCGCATTACAAAATATTGGATAGGACATTTATGTGAAATGCATTTTTTTCTTCTAAAATATATAGAAGCAGGTACGACAATGTAAGAAAATGCCAATAAAAAAAATCACATGCAACCCTTTCTTGGCAAAGGAACAAATTAAGTATGGGTATGTAAAATATATTATTGACATAAGCTACATTTTCAAACATATCAATCATTTTTGCTCAGATTGCATTATATCTTTTTTCAATATTTTCTATATTATCTTGGCGCCTGAAGGAATTGTTCTTATAATATATTTGCGTATAAGTACACGATTTACTTTAAAAAATATACCAGTTGCACTCGTCCAAATTTTTTTACGTTAAAAAAAATCCAATAATAAATAAGAAAAGCAATTAACTGTATATATCTATGATTTAATTATTCAATCTAATAGTGTATTGTATAAAAATATTTTTTTAGGTATACACAAAGTCATATGCAAATTTTGTCTTTACACTCACGAATGAAAATATCACATAACAGAAATATGATAGATTAAAAGAAAGCACTTAAAATGAACCTAAAAATACGTAGTTAAAAGAATAAGTTAGTAAGTAATATAAAATGGCGCGCTACTGGCCGAACGCTCGCAGTGCCAACTCCAAATATAATATAAATAATTAAAATAGAACCACCTTTCGTTACGGAATATTAAACGTATTTTGGATGATTGATGAATGACATTGCGTTCTACTCGACATATATGTATTAATATCACTCATTTTTACCCCTATGATAATAATATATTTGTAATAAATAACGATATTTAAAAAAATAACGATTCAGAAATAATATTAATAAAGAAAATTTAATATTTTATTTTGCGATTCGGAATTAAAAGGAACTTGATTAAATATTTTAAAAAACCCAAGATTGGCTTACGGAGAATTGCCAAATTTGAAAATTCATTTTCGCAGTATGACAAAAGAGGCACATACGGTATTTTGAAACAGTTTATATTTCGCCCATTGTAAAAATTGTAATTTATAATCAATAATAAACAAGTTCACCACGTTCATGGGTGTATTTAAAAGCATATTTTAGATTTTTCTAGATTCCGTATAAATAAACAAAAACTAAATAAACTAATGTGTGTATCAGCTCGTTCTCTCTCTCTCTCTATCTCTTGCTAGTACATTGCACCTACCTATTCTACCGTCATAACAGAACAATCAAATATATAAATCGTACAGACACAAAAATTCAAATGCATTTCATATAAATATCCCATATAGTATAAATAGACTTGTAATAATAATAATTCTGTATTTTTCTATCTTATCATTACTATTGTTAAAAAAATATTTAAATGTTGTAATAGACGTTGCTATTTACAAATACAAATTATATATGGGGGGTAGTTATAAACTCCAGAAACGGTCCCTTATTTTTGGTAATTAAAAAAAAATAAGGATGGTTATTTTAATAACTGATTTATTCATGTTCGCACAATACATATACTGGATGTTTCATTTATATATAAAAAATAAATTTAATGAAAATACTATCAATAAATTCTCTTTCCATTAATAATTAAAATTATATTCATACCAAGGTTCCATAGATCAATCCCTCATCTTATTTTTCCCTCTATATATACACCTGTTAGTATACATAACGAGATCTTACGGCAAATTTCCTATTAAAGGCTCGATTTTGCCTTCCAGTTTATGGGACGCCTTTTAGTATATATTAATAAAGTTTGTAGTATAAATTATTGTAATATCCAAATGCACCAAGTTTAAAGGTTTTCGCAAACTTACCAGTCACCTAACCGACTATATCTTGGCCGATAGATTCCATATATGCCCAAGATTTTCATCGGCTAACCTATTTGCCGTAATTGAGCGTAATATACAGGGTGTTTGTTTCATCGAAAACTTAAATCTTTGATTACAGCACCGTTTATTATATATTAAATAAAATGTATAATATTTTCAAATTTCAATTTTTTTAGAAAATTAAATGTGCGAGTTAAAGATATTTTAGATTATCATAAGAAGAATAGGGAAAAACTACTTTTTACTTCGTTATTTTTAATAGATCCGGCTGTATACTTATTACTCCGTTATTGAATCTTAAAAAAATAAAAAAGTTTATTTTTTATTTAAAAAAATGGTTCGGTGCATATCTTCGACTGCGGCGACCAAACTTGTATCTGCATTCGTAAATTTTAGCATTTAATATCAGGCAAATGTTTTATCACCAAATTGAGCCGTATAAAATTATTAATGTCATTTTTATACAATATAAAACACACATTATGGATAAAAATAATATATTTTTAACACAAAAAACTTCAAAAATTCAATAATATATAGAGAAATTTGCTTCATCAAAATAGGGAAATATAATACGTTTATTATACGTTTAAATTATAGCATTTAATTGAAAATTCTATCAAAGCAAAAAAATCTTTGTAAAACAATAAATGCGGCTGCAAATAAATAAAGATCTAGTTTTCGAATGAGAATATCCGCCTGTATAAACATATATTTATTATATGGTTCACATTGTGCCCCAAATTTTGATATAATATACATATATTATTAACATTGTAAGATTAATTATTGATTAATTATAAATATATATAGACAAACGATTATTGTATAAATACCGTTCCAAATAAAACTTCCCCCCCCCCTCCCCCACCTCTCTTTAATTATTAAGTGAACGTACAATCTTTCGGAAAACACACACATTATTATATTAAAATTGAATAATATTACTGCATACTTTCGAATTCCCCTGTATCTAAATGGAATAATATATTGTGAAGAGTAGATTTGAGTAGCTATCGGGGATTGGGTATTAATCGAATGAATAGTCATGTAAAAAAAAGTAATGATTGGCGTGAGTTGTAATTAATTTTTGTTATTAATTAATGATTTATAAACGGAAAAAATATTTTACACTGTATTTGTAAAATGTGACATTGCAATTACTATTTACACAAAAATACTTTGTGTTAGCACACGTGTCTAATGTAAGGTGAGGTTAATTTCGTGAACATTGTAAATTAGAGAAGATTATATACAGCACCGCTCATACGAATTTACCCACCCTCTTTATGAGATTATTGCCAAAATAGAGTAACGTAAGTGAAAGATAAAATATCATTTAATTCCATAAAAAAAATTATTCTGCAGATCAATTCATATACAGGGTCTCCGCTTCATATACCCTCGCTATGGGTGGGGGGTTGTAAATTATAAAGCGAAGTAATAAATCAATTTCTTTCTTTAAATAAATTACTATGTTCATTAATTTTTTTTCTGTAAACAAAAGTATTTGTATATATTAAAACAGTTTAAAATGCAGTTGGGCAAATAATTATGAGCGGCAGTGTATGTTATTATAATAGATTATTATAATTGATTTGGGTTAGTCCTAATTTGGTTTCCTAATTATTTTTAACGCTTTAAACTACATACACATATTTTAATATATTTTGTTAGTAGGTACACATCATGTTATATTATAGATAATCTATTCTATGTAGAATATTTTTTGTTATTGTGGTATATATATAATATAAATAAAATAGAGAGATTATTTTTTGATTTTTTAAATATTTGTTGTTAATTTTAATATATTTTAATTAATTTCATTTTTTATCTTACTATATTATTATCACTTGTATGTAATTGTATATTGATTTTGCCCCCTTCTACCCTCTTATTAGATATTTCTTTTTGTAGATTTGTACAGTGGAGAATTATATTACATACATACATATTTAGATGATAATCTTTTATACACGCAAACAGCATCTTATAATAATAATAATTTATATATGAAACTGTGTTACTAATGTGTAAATAAATTATTAATGCTTCGAAAATACCAACGCCTTTCTGTCTCTTCCTTCCATTGAAGTCGAAAAAAAGAAAAAAGTAAGTTTTCAACTAAGTTTTATGACAATCCTCAAATTCAAATTTGTCAAAAAATTGCCACATATTCGCTTACATATTATTTGGATTGTGTGTTGATTAAATCGAAAATAAGACAAAATGATGTATTCAAAACGGAAAGCTTACAATCAATTTAAGTAAAAAATATTTTTAAAAAACTCCAGATACGTATTTTCGCAACTAAGTTGCCATCATCAGCAGAATCTACGAAGGAAAATAATGTTAAACGTGGCACTCTGGGAGATGACACCACTTGAATAGCACTAATTTCCCGTTTATAATCTATGTCTCTATATACTATTCGATCATACCGGTTCATTAAGCCTACTTCGTCACGCTTACCGGACCACAACAATCTTCTTAATAATATGTTTATTAGCTCTTAGGCAGCAATTACAATGAGCAAATATTGTTGAATATATTGAATATTGTGGATTACGAACATGTTAAGTTTAGAAATGAAATGAAATCCATAAGTTAGTAAGAAGCAGTGATATTTTAGTTTATATTGACGGTAATAAATTGACAAGCAGTGTATAACGTTAATACGTTAGGTATTAACGTCTCTCATCCAGAAAAGACTTGTAAGCATAGACAACTTGATGGGAAAATATCAATGTGGTTATACAAAAGGAAAATTCACATCAGATCCGGTACATATCCTAAAACAGACGATAGACAAGCCGAAGGAAAATTCAATGTGATGCCAGATTTATCAAAATCGATAGAGGATTTTACAGGAGAAGAAGGACCATCAATTGCTGGAAAATTGTTAAAGAATCTGGACATTACATCGAGATTATGTTCATTTATATGAATTTATTTTCCAAACTGCAAAGATACATATTTTGGCCCAGCAAAATATTGGTTAAATGCAAGAGAGGAAATCACAGACTGGAACAGCTTTAAAAGAGCATTTACTAAAACTTTTATTTTTAAAAAGGGCAAGACAGAACAATGGAAAGCGATGCAAATATGCGTACAGAAGTCCAGAGATAAGGTTTGTGCATATATTCTAGAGAACATGTCAAAAAAATAAAAAATACCCTTACCACCTCGATGAGTGAAGAACTCATTTCGGCAGTTCAAGTGGTGTTCTGTGTGGTGCAAATCTCCCAGAGTGCGACTTCTAACATTATCTTCCTGCGTAGATTCTGCTGAGGATGGCAGCTTAGTTGCCGAAATACGTATCCAGGAGTTCTTCACTCATCGAGGTGGTAAGGGTATTTTTTTTTTTTTTACTATTTTAAGCCACCGTATCTTATTTTATATTTCATAGAGAACATGTCGTTGTGTAAAGCTTTAGGGCTAGAGTTTAAGGAATCCAAAGGCAAGTAGCAATAGGGTTGTTGGTCTGCCATATCAACCCGAATGTTGTTGGTAATCGTTTTCTTCTTGAAAAGTGCATCTCCCACTATATTACGAAACTGGTCCAAACATTACTTCCCTTTTAAAAGTACAATTTGGGTGTCCAAAATGGAAAAATCAACATTTCTTACGTTTTTGCTAATATCTCGGGAATTGCTAAATATATCTATTTCTCCTTCAAAAGAAAAAACTAACATCTTCACATTACATTTTACAAAAAAAAAAAAATAGGAAAAGAAATCGGGTAAATACAGACGATATCTAATAAATCTTTTAAATCTTGTGTGCATTGTAAAAGAAGTTATATTTGATTATTTCATAAAAACTAATTTCAAAAAAAAAAAAACTTACGATGATGGGAAAAACAGAGGAGTTCATTAACCATAAAGTGGAAGCAACGTACAATTACATGCAGGAATATCGTACGGCATGAAGTGACGGACTCTATGGCAGAATCAGCCGACGCCCCGCATCGATCCAGACACCGTAGGGCGTCGCCGAATGCGATGACACTTGCGGGATGCCACTGGCCCAAAATCGTCGTTAAGACAAAATCTATGATATGAAATACACACCAGATTGTCGTACCTGTTGCTAAGTTCAAAAAAATTTTAATTAAGTTTTATTATTGTGTATAATAAAATATAGCTCACTCAAAAACAGTTCTTTTAACGGAACGGTGTATATTTTTACATATTCTCAAGGAAGAATATTATTTTCCAAGAAGAATTAATACATTAATAAATAGGTTAATAAAAATAAGCAAATAAAAAGTACTTGTACTTCCTCATGGCAAAAGATGCTATCTGCTTTTTTTTACCAAATTGCACTTTTTGGCATGGCCGCACATAAAGTATAAAGGATTTAGTTGTCAACACTTTGTAGTATAAATAGCTATAGCAATGATACAAATATGAATGTAGATTAACAAATCTAGATCGATCATTATAAATACAAAACTGTTTTTGCTCCTCCTATAATATATAATAAATGACAGTTAACATGTTTTGCAGAACTGGCAGTACCAACCTCAAAGCAACAAGAAGTGTTATTGGAAAACGGCGATATATTTGAACATTCACTAGGATAGATAAAAGAACAATTTTTTTTTATTAAAACGGAATGATATTCCAGATTCTGTAAATATACTAAAAACATCAAAAATATTAGACATATTAAAACTCAAAAAAAAAAGTTGAATTTGTTAATATAATTGTCCAAACT
>JARFOC010001330.1:113108-123536 GCA_031763485.1 Osmoderma eremita
TTTGAGAATTTTTTTTTAATAATTAAAAATACCTACTTCATTTCTTTGGGTTGGTTTGGAATGTTGATAACCAACTCCAGGATCTATCGTTTGGTAAAACGGTCCGGTTTTCTAGTTAAAAATACTAAAAACATCAAAAATATTAGAAATATTAAAACTCAAAAAAAAAATGTTGAATTTATTGATATAATTGTCGAAACTTTTGAGAATTTTTTTTTAATAATTAAAAATACCTACTTCATTTCTTTGGGTTGGTTTGGAATGTTGATAACCAACTCAAGGATCTACCGTTTGGTAAAATGGTCCGGTTTTCTAGTTAAAAATACTAAAAACTTCAAAAATATTAAAACTAAAAAAAATTTTTTTTTGAATTTGTTAATATAATTGTCCAAACTTTTGAGATTTCTTTTTAATAATTAAAAATACCTACTTCATATCTTAAAATGTATCACGTACAAAACTGAATATTCGTAACTGTATATGAATCTCGACTTATGGATCAGATATTTGAACTGAGTGTAGATCACCATATTCCAAAACAATTTGTAGTAAAAATCCATTCCATTTCTAACGTGAATTTTAGAATGTATAACGACTTCCTAAATGTTAATTTCCCGATGCAATAATATCATTAAAATTCTAGGAAACACTTCTTATACATTTAACATCCTAACACATGCGGTTATTCGGTAGACGACACCACATCCTGTCGCAGGAAACAATAGCCACTGGTGACGGTATTGAAGGAAGGAAATTCATTTCAATTAAACCTGTGTATTAGTCGGTTAGTAACAACGGCCTTTAACTGATTCTTATCGTCGGCAAAAAAAATCATTTATCAAAATGGGGAAATATCGAAATGCAATGCATAACACGACTTTAAATACGCATATTTTGTACATAAACTAACAGTAAGTCGAAGTTTAGATTCAATATTTCGAATAACATAAAATCCATTCTCTTACCTTATAAAAATATTATTTATATCTCTTTATATTACAAATTTTTTTGATACACTCTACGGACATTCCTTATCTTATCAAGATACTACAACATATGCACATTTTATCCGAACATGACAAGACACTTGACTGGAGGGCTTATTCACAAAAAAAGTTATTGCAATTGCAGGAAAGGAAAATCAAATAAATAAATAATAAATAAACACCAAAATACACATATTGGTTCTATTATGGCTGTTAATCATGTATAATATTGTATTTATTTACAGAGAAACATATAGGATTTACAACAAATTAAAAATCATTTCTATAATAAATTCTTTGGGTTCATCTTGCATCTCGTCCAACTTCCACATTTCTTCTCCAACTAAAATTAATAAAATATAAGAAAAATAAAACCGCTATGATAAATATCCATTGTCTTGCTTTTCGTAACATCTTTAATGTCATTTTCCCAATTCTGTGCCCAAACATTCTCGTATCATTGCGGAATAAGCACAGGCATAACTTGTAATCTTGTGCCTCATATAATCCTTGACATGTGCCCATACCAGTTTAATGGGATTTAAGGTGAAGTGGTGCATTTCAGAATGGTGTGTCCCCGTTGAGCGGCCCCTTCATCAAGTATTTATCATATTAATTGTAATCCTTCCACAATGGAAACTGATTTGTTCGAAGATATGTAATAGAAGACAAGAGAAACTGGGAAAATACAAGTGACACAGAAAGATGAACCAAAATTGACAAATGACAGAAGCCAACAGCCACCAAATAATATATGGTAACAATCCCCGCTGTAGAAAAGGATAGTCTTTACAAATAATTATAAAATAAAAAAGGATGGATATGGTCCATAAGAGCAATACTTCCTTTAAAACGTGGTGCGTTTTATCATAAAATTTCACAAAATGAAACTTTATAAATAATTCTGTTTAAGCGATTTTCTTTTAAAATAAGACATTTATCGCCCATCTAGAAGTATTAATAGGAAGAGGGCCATGCGTTCTTAGATGATTTGACAACAACTATATTACAACTTGAAGAGAAATTCAACTTGACTTGACAGCTCACTCTGTATATAATAATATTGCAAGTAATGTGCTGCAAAAATCTAAGTTACAGTACTTCTAAGATATTGTTGCCGATTACGAGAATTAAAAAAACCTATCTAAAAGTGTGCCGCGCCTACTACCAATTTGAGGAAATCGTCAAATCACAAAGATAATATTTAATTAAGTGCTCCAATCGTAATCCAGCTTTCAGGTATTTTTTCGCCTAAGATGACACTTCAGGTGTCATATTTATCTTTGTAACGACTCGGTCGTTCAAAAAATTTACGTTGCGGGCGACTATCGACTGAGGAATCATGTCCTTCATAGAACCATACAATATTTTATTAAATGTCATAAATTACAATTTATTTGACATAAGTGAAGTTTAAGTGTCAATTTTCTATGTTACTTTGAATGACGTTTTATTTAAGGTTATACTGAATAGATTTAAGTTTTAGTCCTTAAAAAAATAGATTTTTTTGTGTTGACCACATTGCGAAACCTTGAATGACAAGAAATCTAAAAAGATAACCTTAAAAATTTGATTCTGCAAGAGTTAGGGTAAAAGTAAGCTATTATGTTTTGACGTGTTTATTCGCAATTATATTTACGTACAGTATTTTAACTGTAAAACATTAGCATTAATTAAAATCAGGAGCACTCGTTAACAAAATACAAAACCAATATTGCCAATAATTCATCTGAACGCCTCCTTCATAAACGACATCACAGAATCTTCGTTAAAAAAAGAAATACAATTTCAAGGTTAGATGTCGAAAGTTGAACGAACGGAACCGTTTAACATGACGTACCGAACATAATAGTTGTGCATGGACACATGTAATGTAGCTTTTTAAAGTCCCATATCTACTACGCATATCAGTCAGTTCAAAACGTCACAACACAACGAACCCGGCGGGGCACATACAATAGATACACAATAAGAAAAAGGTTATGGCTTGCCTACGACAAAGGCGGGAGACTTTGTATTCTGGTATAAGTTATTTTAAGCGGGTCGGCCAGTTTTTACTGATAAATTCGTTTTAAAAATGTCTGCTCGGTACCGATTGCGTAAAACCGTCTGGTAGACGCTCGAGTTAAAGTTCGCGGGACGAATTGATGTTTATTATTATTAATACACACGAATCAATCGGTCGTGAACTGTGAGGGAATGAACGCTGTGAAAAAGTCAATTGTGCCAAGTGACCTAGCTGTTCTAATCGAATTGCACATCCATGATTAATATCTTGTAATATAAAAGGCAAGAATAATCAAATAGAATAATTATAGAGCAAAATCAGATGAATTCGTATATTAAAAGAGTACTTACTTCCCAAGAACTGTCAATTCTGCTGTGACACAACACAAACTAATGCATGTACATCAATTTGAACGTTAACGGGTAAATGGGACATGTTTGCAACTACACAGTTATATAACAAAAAAAACATTGCTGATGCATTTATTCGGACTCTAAAGTTAAACTCAGGTAGAAAAGATGCATAAAATCGAAAACACCTATATAGAAGAAAAAAATTCAAAAACAGAGGTGCATCCAATAGAGTAGACGTTAGTTAAATGAAATAAAATTCATAGATATACAGATAATTTGTCTAAAGTACTATTTTCAAATAAAGATGATTAAAGTAAAATAGCATTAAAAATCTCCGTCTATTAAGACGTTTAGCAACTAGATTGAACTCAAGGTTAAGGGGCTAAATTTAAAATTCAAGTTGATTTTTATGACATGGTATGAAATCTGTCAAAAAATTAATATGATATTGGGATTTCATTTGTAATTATAATTTAGGTTTCTTAAGAATAAATATTAACAGCTCACGACTGATATCGGAAAAATCGGTAAATCCGATTCAAGTCACTTATACCAACTGTAAGTCACAGTCTAGTGATTAAACATTAAAGCCTCACTTGGTAGTTTCAAAATACGCCTTTATTTGAAAGATATTTTTCCATATCCATTATTCAAGATACTTACTGCAACATACAAGATGATTTCCCAACTTTGTAAGAAAATTAAAATATGGCCATCATCTATATTTTAATTTTCTTACAAAGTTGGGAAATCATCTTGTATGTTGCAGTAAGTATCTTGAATAATGGATATGGAAAAATATCTTTCAAATAAAGGCGTATTTTGAACGCATCGGATGCAGTCTGCTTGCAAAATTAATATTATTTTTGTTTTAAATTTTTTCCCGAAACCGTTATAGAACTGGCGATGAATTAAAAATGCTTGAGACATTCGCAAAGATGTATGGGCAACTTAAATAAAATGTGAAATGAATCCCTTGTTCGTGCAACGTCAATTGACATTTCTCGCGAAAATAAGACAAGGACATCGTATCGAATTTACTAAGATAGAAAAGGATGCTACCACTCGCCAGACAAAAATAACAGGGATAAAAGCATTTATCGGTTCCTTTTAAGTGGGCGTGATTCCATAAAAGCCCTTAATAAAAATGGGTATTAATTGAAAAAGGTGTTTATTTACAACAAAAGTTATTGAACTTGAATAGTGTGTATAATTTTTTTACGATAGTGAACTATCTATATTTGCATGATGTTTTTATTCATCATCGTATGCCAGTTACCACCAAGCTCAAGGCGTAATTTAATGATGAAATCTATGCGCTCACCCTATATGTTGCAATTTCAAAAATTCTTACACGATTTTATTATGCCTCTACATAACCTCAATAAGCGCTTTTAATATGTGATTAAACAATTTTTTATAACAGCAAATATGGAACAACACAATAAATGAAATTACCACTTACCTTTTTACGACATCCACTTCTTTTGCGCAGCAATCTAGAAGATATTATACAGGCTTTCACGACGCCGGTTTTCTTCAGACGATCTTTGGAACGTCAATTATTTTTGTAAACCTTATTTTTATTTTTGCAGGTTGTGGTAAAACAAAAATGAAACTACAGGGTTTTTTTATATAATACAAATTTATTACGTTTTTTTTTTTACTTAGACACAATATCCCTTGCAATCAATCATATGTTCAGGAAATTTTTTTTACAAAGCTTATTAAGATATTTTTTTGTTTTATTACCTTCAATTTTTCTTTTTCTCCTGTTTAGTTCTTGTAAATTATAAAAGGAGGTGAATTACTAAAATTACCGGGACAAACCCCGTCATCCCAGGGGATTACTTCAGTTGTTTTTTTTATAGCAAGTTGTTCCACTATTTTTCCTTCTGAAATAATCGTGTGGTTATTTTATTATTTAATTCGTTTTCACTATTATTACCATTTGTTTACACAATTATACTTAGCGCTAAAATTATACAAAAATAGGCGGGGGGGAGCCGTTAGCAGGGCGGGACAAACTACAATATGGCAAATGTTGTATCCTATTTCTACAAATTCTCAAAATAAAAAGATTTTATGATTATTTTGATTGGTGAAACGAGATGAATTACATTCAAAAAAGATATTAAAAAAAATATATTAAAACGAATGGAATACTGGCAAAAATTTTGCTTTTTTTAAATATATGTACTTCTACTTGCTAAGCTTATCACAAAATTAGTTTTTTTCTTGATCCTCTTTGTCAATCATTATTAGAATGGTGTTTCTTACATTTATTGTGTGGAAAAATGAAAAGTACATTTTGCAGAACAAAATACAGGTTGAGAAATCCTGATTTATCACTAGGATTTTAGGAGACTAAAATTGCATTTTTTGCTCTTTTAGCAGGACTTATACTTTACACGTCAATTTCAAAGGCGCATTAATGCAAGAGTGGACAAGATTATGCACGAGAGGAGAAGCAAGACGGACAAGACATCATTATGATCCATGTATAGCACATTATTAAGCATTATAGGGAATAGCACTGATTAATGAATGATTAAGAATATGAAAAGGCAAAAAAGTCGAAATTTTGAGAGTTTCTTACTCTATTTCTCTCTTTCTTCATAAGAATTATTATTATCAATATTATTGTTATTACTCATTAGAAAATGTGAGGAAAACTTAACAGCTAATTTGTGCAATGATTGGTTGTTTTGGCAAATCCACATTTCTCAAAGCAATAAAGTTGTTCTATATTTTTTTTATTATTATCGAATTACAACCATTTTTCTGTCAATGCATGTTTTGTCCAATGAGGTGTGACTCATTTTCAATGAACAAAAGACGTAGGTATGAGAGAAAGTTGAACGATTCAAGACAAATTCTTTCTGGTGAAATGAATATGTAATTGACCAAAATCTATTCATTAAATTTGAAAATTTTCAAAAAAATATACAATTCGATTGTTTTGAATTGACAGTTGCCCCAATGAATGAAATCCTGTACAAACTAATATTCATTTCATAATCAGAAAAGCAATATTTGGATCTAGGAAATTTAAAAAAAAATTGCGAGTTTTCAAAAATATTTTCCATTCGCATATTTTAAAAAAAGTATCACAAATTCACACCATTTAGAAAAAAATTATTTATTCAGCATTTATACTAAAACAATAAAATTTCTACAATATATGCATTTTAGTATTTTAATTTGACGTACGCCTCATGTATGCGTTTTAGTGTATATAAAGATGCGTTTAGTTCTAATTCCTTGTCTATTAAATTTTTGAAAATTTTGAAAATGCGCCATTGATTAATATACGTTGGGAAATTTTATATTTTGGAAAATATTTTCTAGAACACTAGTTAAAAATATTACAATTTCGTTTTCTATTAGGAATTCATGTCAAAATTTGATAGACGCAATTGTTTGGGGGGGATTGATTTTTTGAAAATTTTTAAATCATGAAAAATAAAGATTTCAATTACGTTTTGAAAAAATCGATTAATTTATTTTTTTCGAAAATTTTGCAATGAAATATTCGGGAAAATAATTTGTGCCCTTAAATATACGAAACAACAGTGCCTTACCTTATACTTCAAGGAAGCAAAATCACTTTCTCGAAAACGTGATGAAATGGCCATTTAGGATATTTCTCACAAATTTCAACAAATAGAATTTATCTTCGCAAACACTGGGCCCTCATTCAATACGGAACATTCAGAAGATTCGGTCGACAGAAAAACATTAACAGATCCGATTTGTGTTGTTAACGATCTTATTTAAAAAATGTATTTTATTTTATCGGAAATAAAATTTAAAAATAAGTAGGGGAAATCTTTCTTTTTGGAAGGGGGAGATAGGAAGGATATACGAACAAAAATAAGATGAAAAAAATAAACAGCGGGACTAGAGATTTTTTTTATTAAAAAACCCTAACTGTAATAATAGCAGTAACTTGTTTCTCTTTTAAATCAAAAATATCAAATAATCAAATTTCTTTCAAAAGTCATCTTGGCCAATCAGAAGAAACGATAAAATAAAGCAATGAAAAAAGAACTTTTTACCACATTTGAAATTCTTTTCGATAAAAAGCCGAATCAAAAGAGGCGAATTTTTTTTTGTTTTAAATATATAATGTTTTATTTTTTAATATATAATATTTAAAAAAAGCAACTGCAGTTTTTGGGAGCTCGTTCGGAAATCTCCCCCAGAAAATTATTCATGATTTTAGTAAATAAATTCCTTGTCATCGCTGGAAAGGAAGGAAATTTGCTTTCGCGATTTAAGTGGAAGGGGGCACCACCCCTCGCTCCCAAAAACTGTCGCAGCGTTTTTTCTGATCATAACCTATAAGAGACATCCTCAGTAAATGTATTTATTATTATAATAATAGTAAGAAAATTTGAGACCACAGTCTAAAAAATTAAAAAAAAAAAAGTATTTATATTACCGTTATATAAATCCACAGTACAAAAAAATGCAATATTTTTAAAAAAAGGAAAAACGAACCTGGCAATTAGCACGTTACACTACGAGTAATAGCGATAGTGGCTCCATCTGTTCGTAAAATTTTGCAGTTCTAAACGATATCAACGCCATCTACTGTATTCTCTCGTAAAGTTACGAGCAATTTCCATAGAAAAATAACGCTAGAGTTACTGAATGGAAAACAGGTTTTAATGCAATTTTTATTTTTTTTAATATAAATCAGAATTAAAATATTTAAAAAATTATATTTGTTCGGTGTACGATGAAAGTTGAATTATTAACATTAATCAAGTAATCGTTCTTAGTATTTTCATCTTTTTGTTTGGAAAAACGAAAACATGTCTTTGTATTTATCTCCGTTGCAGGAAGAAAGTAAAAATGAAATTATTATAATGGTTGATGGTGATTTAAAAAATTTTTTTTTCATAGATCGTTGATAATATGCAAAATCCAATGTATGTCGTGTATGCATGTGTATATATATTTTAGACGTATATAAATGTATATGTATTGTTGTGTATCATGTTTACATGTTATATTTAATTATAAAAAAGAAAGTTGTTTCTTTGCGCACACAGCATATTTTTATACATTCATATCATAGTAATAATAATATATACTATCGACATCATATTATTTTATCATTTTAATATTAGCAATTATAGTGTTCTTCCTTTTGTTGTAAGTTATAAACAATTAGATGTTTTGTTTGTTGAATGGTTGTTATTTTCGGTGATTGGTGGTGGTTCGCTGTTTCCTTTATTAAAGTTTTTTTTGTTGTTGAAAAAATAATATTATAAAATAATAAACTTATACAGGATGTTGCCGCGTAGCTGACACAATGGCAAGCGGCCGCCACACTATCTGAAACAAAAGAGAGACGTCCACGTCAAATTAATCAGAAGAAACAAACACTTTGCAATTAGTATACAGTATGTTAAAGGGTACTAAAAGAACTAATCCGCAGTACCGGGAAATCCACACACATGAGGTTGATAATGGGAGCCGACGTGCTTTTGAAACATGTCCCGAATTTTATTAAATTAATGTGTGCGGTGAGGATTTCCCGATACTGCGTATTAGTGATACCAGTCCACAGTCCTTGCAACTCTTTCACGGTACTAAGAGAAAGAAAATTTTCCAAAAATAGGTACTTTTACGTAGTGAATGTGTATAGATAAAAATCTTTTCATTATTTCCGTGGATGTATGTATGTGAGGAGGCCCAACACACTACATTTACATCGTCGTTCAAAATAGACTTGCAAAACAGCCATTAACACACTGTATACCCATTTCAAAACTTTCTAGCAGCGGTATCTTTGCTTCAGTACGTTTCAGATACGAAGGAGGGTGTAATACCTCATTTTAGCTACTCTAAGATCATCAATATCAAATAAATATTGGGATGGAACGGTATCAAGTTCAAATTGTTTTGAAATTTGACGCACACACTACTAAACTTGTTAGGGGGGTAGATCTGTTCGTATGATCAGGAAACAACTGAATGCATAGTAATACAATAGGCCCCAAGGCCGCAGTGTTAAGGGATGTGAAAGACCTTTCTCTGCATCCGGGACTCGATCTATCAATCAATCAATTCAAACATATGGTAGAGATGCCCACCTCAATCATTTTGTACAAAATTAAAAAGAAAACAAGACAAATTTAATTTTTTTAAATCAATTCCGGTTTTTTAAAATTAGATTATGATGCAAATTAAACGAAAATTTAGTAATCTATTGTTCACACAGTTTGTTATGATAGACAAACATGAGCCTGCAACTGATGCCTTTTCAAAGCAAATAGTTAAATCGCTAATAATAATGATGATGACAATACTACCTTCAATCATAAATGGTGTTGTGCTTCATGTATTTATCCACGAGTGAGGTAGAAAAGGTATAAGATAGGAATAGTTTCTAGGTGGGTAACATGTGTTATTATTGCAGAATTAAAAAAGAAAACTCATAATTTTTACCGAACGAGAAATGAGATTCTGTGGACAATAATACATACATAAATATCTCTCGTATTATCTTAAGTAATTTATGTAAATGCATCCTCAAACATTGCCGACTCCAAGAGTACTTTAGCATAAAACAATCCGATGAGATGTTATTCTAGGTGTTTTGAAATATATAAAGAACAATCAACTGTAAGGCTAAATACAAAATTAAGTTAATTACCCACCCAAGTGGGTCCACTGACGAGAAGTTCTTTTAGGGAACACGATGAAAAAACGCAGAAGAGAAAGATTCAAACCAAAGTGCTGCAGATGCTAGATTTTAGATAAATTCATAGAGACTAGAGTTAGTATCAAGCTAACGTATGCACTCATATTAACTCTGTTTTAGGTTATGTCTATAATAATCACAAAACCGGGTGATCAATTGAATTTATAAGTAAGCTATGTACAGTTGCTAGCAAGCAAATAGGGACAGCCTATTGTATTTAAGGTTTAATGCCTTGGTACAATTTTAAACGAAATGAAAGAATTAATTTTTGCTATAAAGTTCTTAGAAATGAATAAATGTGTATCCTTAAGACATGCCACCTGCATTTCTCCGTAGTATTATAATGTTTTGTTTACATTT
>JARFOC010001331.1:7309-21676 GCA_031763485.1 Osmoderma eremita
GCCGCAAGGGAGATTCGAACCCCGACATCCTGTGCAGGTGCCTAGCGCTCTTACCACTGCGCTATCCCGGCGTTTCTTCTATTTTAGATGGATACTCTTTTTTATTCATGAGGTTTACACTGCAAAACAAGAAATACCTATATTTATAGAAATCAATGCATACATAGTGGTGAAAATCACATTAGAATTGTATGCAAAATAAACGTGTACAGTTTGTAAAATCCAATTTATAATTTCTTTTTGTGCCAGAGAAGCATAACTGCGAAAAATTGTCTTATACATGTAAATTCATTTATGACGGCTAATCGCTGAACAGCTTGCTTCCAAGAATGCCAATTACTTAATAAATCTCCAGCAATCAATAGCCCCCATCAAAATTGTGTTCGCACCATATGCATTCCTAATTCTCCGAAGATAGGCACTTATAATTAGACGAAAATGACAGGCTCTACATCAAACTGAATAACACTATATACGTGCGAGACAAAGAGAAACAGTGCCAGCGTTGATTAAGGACAATAAATCAAGCGACGCCACTGCTCAGTCGCGTATATGAATCAATTTCCATTTTCCTTTTACCAGGCGGTTTTCAGTATTTTTACGCACAGAAGGCTGCTGCAGGCGTATGTAATTTATTTCGTGTTGGTCGTTTTAAAATATTCATCCGCGTAAATTATATATACACATACGTACGTTATTTTATATTATATAGTTGGCGCTGGTATTTGAAGGATTTTCATGAATGACATTTACTGTCGCTATTTCTACCTAGTGCTGGACGAAAATAATGATATAAAAAAAGCTGTATGTTTGTGTGTGCACGCCTCGTTATGTAACTAACGATATTTAATAAATAATACCATTGAACGGTCTGATAACTGGATACGGGTTATTTTTTACGGCCTATTTAACAATTTCAGTGATATACGTATACATTAGTATGTAGAAATATGCGAGTGTCCAACTGAAATACACATATACAATTTTAAATCATTACACTGTAGCTACAAGTTTTTACGTCTATTAACATGTATTATTTCATTATAGGATTTTGAAGGTCGAACCTTATCGAACATTTTATCAGGGCATGAAATAACCGGAACAGGAACACCTAGTCTGGAGTCGACACTTTAAAATAGATAAGCTAATAGTTATTAAGCCAATTTATACATATAGTAGGTGTCCACGAAAAACTGTATCTTTGGTTACAGCTTTGTTTATCATTCATAAAAAGATATTTCTTGCAAAACTTTTAGAGAATCCAATGATCTAAAAATATTAGACGGAGTGTCCCAAAAGTAGTTAAGCTGATACTTACATACTGCATTATTTCAAAATTGCGTTTAAATTTTTTTTGAATATTCACATTTTAAATATGTACTATAAATACAGATAGATTCTGTTTAATTCCACGACGCCACCCTTAAGACATTTATACAGCAACTAGTCATTGAACGATACATCTACCTACAAGTATACAAGTCTATTCATTTTAAGAAAACGGCGTTGGAAAAGATAAGATAAATCTTTTGAAGGTTGTTAACGAAGATGACACTTTACCCAACAACATTGAGGAAAATTTTAAAGCAATTGGGTTTTAAGTGGGAAATCGAAGTCGAAACCCTATATTAATAGAACGACAAGACATTGTTTTATGGAGGCGTCGTTATCTAACCGCTATTTGAAAATATCGTGCAGAGGGTAAAAAGATTTATTATTTGGATGAAACATGGGTTAACGCAGGCCACACAAAACAAAATATTCGGAAACATACAACGGTAGTTAATGAAAGACAAGCATTTATTGCTGTAGTTCCAACTGGTTTAAAACAACCGTCTGGGAAAGGAAATCGATCTATTGTTCTGCATATTGGTAGTGTAGAAGGGTTTGTTGAAAATGGTCTCCTCTTATTTGAATCAAAGAAAACTGGTGACTATCATGAGGAAATAAACGGTGAAGTGATCAAAGAGTGGATGGCAAAACTTCTACTTGATCTCGAGCCCAACTGCATTATTGTAATGATTAATGGTTCTTATCACTAAAGCTAAAAAAATTACGTAGTGCGTCATGCAAAAAAGGTGCACTAATTGAGTGGCTTCTTTCAAGGGAAATTATTATCGATAATACATTTTTAAAAGCTGAGCTTCTTGAACTTACAAAAAAATATGTAGGCGATAATGTGATTGACGAAATGGTAACAAAAAGTGGTCGTACAGTTTTACGATTACCGCCATACGACTATAATTTAAACCCAATCGAACTTGTATGGGCACAAGTGGAGCATCATGTTACTGCCACCAATAAAACCTTCAAGTTAGGAGAAGTAAAAACTGTTTTAGAGGAAGGGATTAACTTTGTAACCGCCGCGAAATGGACAAATTGCATAAAACGTACTATTGCAGAAGATAATATAGTTGACGATGTAGTGGATGAATTGATTATTACTGCAAACACAGGATCATCATCAGACCTATCATCGGAATCAGATATTTAATAATGTTTTTGATACATACGTTTATTACAGTTTCGTTAGAAAGAAAACAAGTGGAAATATGTCAAATATTTGTATTGTCATACGTTTTAACAATGAACGTAACGAATTGAACTTCACTATAAATCCAAAACTTTTGACTTACTCAATCGGGAAATGCTGCTGTTTAAGTTGACTTGTCTGGGTTTTGTTCCATCCGCTACCACTTCTTAGGTCATATCTAAAACAAACAATGGATACTGTTCTGGTGAGTTTATTCTTACCTCGGGCGTCCCACAGGGATCAAATCTGGGCCCTTTGTTATTTGTACTTTATATTAATGATCTTCCCGACCTTTACATAAGAAAAATTTCAAAAAAGATAACAAAATAATTATTTAGTCGTGTGTAAAAATATCACTAGCATTGAGAACAAATGACGAGCACAAAGCGGGAATCCAAATACATTGCAGTGCTACAATGTGATAACTTAGTAAATCAAGGTGCCTGGAAAAAACAAATGTCTCACGATCTGTCAAGTTGATTTTTTTTCTAAAATGAACGAATAGCGTTTAGATATGCTTCGAGTTTATTTTGAACGCGACGATAATACCTTTCGACCGGCAAAACTTTATTCACAGCGTTATCCAAACAAGATCGTCCAAGTCGATCAAAATTTCAACGATTAGTGAACAATTTACGGATATATGGCGTTTGGTGCTCGTCATTTGTTTCCAATGCTAATGGTATTTTTACACACGATTCTTACTCTAAGTAACAAAATAACTATTTTGTTACTCTTTTTAAAATTTTTCTTATGTAAAGGTATACTTGTGATACATTGTTGTTTACAAAAAAAAATTCTCCGTCAGAATCATAAAAAAACAATATACTGTAATAAAACAAAACTTGCCCCTAAAACCTCAAAAGGACTATAAATAATTTTATCAGCTCATTTTATAGCCTACATTCAGCCATTTAATTTTCCGTTTCAATTATTAAAATCGGCTTATAAATAAAGGCGGTACGGACTCGTCTTTTTGTTTCCAATAAATTTTTACCTCATTCAAATATCGTATTATATCAAATGTGTTTATAATTAATCGCTGACATTTCGGTATTACCTACTTCAACCAATTACCTAAAGCAGCACATTCCGAAAAAGGATAAATACGTGATTTAAACGGAAAATCTACAAACCCCTTTAATTATGGTCGTATCATTGTCAAAAAGAATTACGTGCATGTCCAATTATCAGTTCAACCACAAGTAAGCGTTCTCGACTACTCGATAATTACTAGGAGAAACGTCAATGTTCAATTCTTCGCCTGTATGATTACTTCACATGTCTTTAAACGGAACACACATCGCTCTATTTACTTGCAACTTAGACATTGAAGTGATTTATTTACATGCTCCTTGGGTTTGAAGATTTTATTACGGTTTTACCTTCACTAGTGCTGCTCGAGTAATCCACCGAGGCAAGCGAGAATGCGACATGCATGTCCTTTACAAGTTTTAACATTTTAACTATATAGTAAAAGAACAGTTGTTGTGTGGAAACGTATCGTGCGACCGCCAATTATGCGCGGTACAAGCAGATATTGTCCTGCTCTTAAATGAAAAGTTAATATCACGAAATTTCGATCCATTTTTTGGCAATTCTGCCCTTCAGGGTAAATTATTCATAGCTTGCGACTGATTTGGGTGAGAGATAATGGGCGAATACCGGCTAACTATGGACTAACACCTACAAAACGTAATGGTCCCTACAATAAAAGTAATTCCACAATATACTTTATTCACCGAACGGAAACTACGAAAACTAAGCTTCCTATTGGTTGGTAAGAACTCCCGAAAAGTCTGTTGCAACCGATGTAAATTAAAAACATCGTATTGAAAGGCGCCCTTTAAAATTCAAGAAACGATTTTTCGAATGATGCTATAGACTGTTTAAATAAGGGTGAAAGTAGCACCATAAGTTCTAAGATTAAATTTCTGTTTCTTGCTAAAAACAAATATAACAATTGCACTGCTAAAATAGCACAGAAAGGTAATAGTAAAATAAATTCATTGGTTTAAAATGTATAACAAAGTATATAATATATTGCTGTATTGCATACCAAGGATGCCCAATGTTTATGTATAATCAAACATAGCCACAACATAACCCCTTTATTCCCCTGCGGCGTCCTGCATTTATTCATTTCAGTTTTGATCTCGTCGCTTTCCTCTACATTCCCATATTTGTGTCATTTAAGACTGTATTAGCACACAAAATATAACGGGTGAAGTAAAACAGTGTCAATATACTTTGTATTTATAATAAATGTACAGTATACAGAACGTTGAGTACGCTTTTGGTGTTGTTTTTTTTTTGTAGTGTTGGAATTTTAAAGGTGGCTAATCACATAATTTTTATTAATCATTTTTTCATAAACACATCAATAGCTAAAACATCTAAATAAAATAAAATCTGTGATTTCTATGTGTTGAGGCGCAAGTACTTTTTCAATAACATATTAAACACCGTTTTACTAAGAAAAATTATATTCTTTTATTATTATTATATTTCTACGCTATCTAATACATTATTATTTATTTCCTCCACCTTAAAATAAAAATCAGATTGCAATAGACAGCAAAAACATAAAATAAACGCTTACTTTTCATTATAAAGACGAATATGTTTCCGAAATAACTGGATGGAAATAACTATTTTTCTATTTTCCAATGTAAAACCGGACTTGCATGTGCACGATGCATAATCATCACGTGATCACTACATCTGTTCGGTGAACAAAGTATAGTGTAAAAACTTCATCGGTTTTTCTTTTCGTTCGTAAGTTTTCTTAACATGTTCGCAAATGGTGGGGTTTGCGTGACCGAAGAAAGTGAACTTTTTCAACTATGCACTGCATAATCGCAATTTTCTCGAATTACTCCTCTAACAATAAGTCTGGATTCTATTAAATTTAAGAGATCGCGTGTTTCAAACCTGTGTCTGACAGTAATAAGTATGCATTCCAAATATTTTGGCAACTCCGCGTATTCTAGTTCTGGCAATTGATAACAGTAGCCGTGAGTGTTGGTGACTCACGAAAATGGTTCAGTATAGCATGAATAACAAAATTTTGGATATTACAATAAAGTACCATGAATATTAAACAGCTATAAAGTTTAAATCGATTTATGTGTAATTCCCTGCTAATATTCACTACTACGAGGGATGTCCGGTTACTAAGGTACATTTGCGCGACACACCGCCTACTTCGCTCCGATCAGGTTGAAACTTGCACGCATTTTAGATGTGCATATGTACTCAATAGGTGACTATTGTCATTGCCTTAGGTTCAGTACAACGTGTGCAGTGGTAGCCCGACGAGCGCAATAGAGATTGCTGGGTCCTTGATTTGGCGCCACTCCTGTTAATTTAGTTTTATCCCCAAAAGGTTCACGGCACAGGAGAGCCTCTCAGGTCACCCCGAAAAGTTATCGATGTTATGGTTATGTACTTCTAAAGAAAAAGACCAAGACGTTAGTTGTATAAATTGATTACTGGTTGATCCAGTAATAGCTTGTTAGCAAATTAAAATGACGTAATATTGAAAATGTATGTACAAATGACACTAACGGATACATCGCAAAGTATATGTCACGGACTCCTCCCGGGTGAACTAGGCTATCGAAAAGTGCCCGCGAAATGAGAAGCAAAACCGACGTGTCTCGCTGGGAGAAGTGCCTTAATATTGGCGGCGATTATGTTGAAAAGTAGCTAACAATTCACGCTTTTCACGATTTCTATAAATAAAGTAGTCTGTCTGTAATTCACAAATGTACCTTAGTAACCGAACATCCCTCGTATATAAATAAAAATATAAAATATAAATGTAATTTGAAGATAGTTTACTGATAACTCAACTGGAAAACATCAAGATCAGTGAGTGTGAGTGATTCAGATCAATGGGAACACAGTCGAATAAATGAGAAAATTAAGTATCTAGGAACTTAGGACTTAAGACAGCACAGGAAAACAAGATGAAGAAATTGACAATAGAATAACGAATACAGTAAGATTATTCTATATCAATAAGAACGGTTTCATAAAGAAGAAAGAAATAAGCAATAAAACAGAGATGACAACAATTTTTGCCAACTCTATTATACGACTGTGCGTTATGGGTATTGACTGAAAAGTTACACAAAATGATCCAAGTTACAGAAATTAAATACATGAGAAGACTGGTTAAAGTAACAGTAAAGGATAAGAGTGAGAAATGATTCCATAACAGATAAATTGGAAATTGTGCCAGGAAATCTGTAAAAAAACGCAAATGCGATGATGGGGTACTTAAATAGATTAGAGGAAGAAAGGCAAGTCAGGAAAACATTAGACATTAGGAAAATAGGGAAAAGAGAGGCAGATCTCGTATTACGTGCGATAATGAGATAACCAAAGTACTGAAGAGCAAGGGATTGACCTGCAGGTAGGCCGAGGATATAGTAAAGGATAAGAAGAACTGGAGGAGTCAGCGAGCCGTTGACTTCTCGACGTTGCTATCTCTGGCATCGTCTTCTCGAGTGCGTGTTAATCGTATTGCGTCGCGATAACGTGTGACGTGTGTCAAATTGACACATAAATTGTTTATTTCTACCTCAATCTGATTGGTTGGTGTTGGGATCTGAATTATCCAAAATTTCAATATGATTCTGCACATCATTAAATTCTTTGAAGCACTATGTGAATTAAAAAGCCACGATTTTAACTGATTAATGTTATCAGTATGTTGGTACTTTTGCGTAAAGTACGTACGAATTCTCGTCACGGTTCCTTTTATTTGCCCTCTTCTTGCCACTAACTCGTTTAACTTTGACATGATTTTTTTTTCTGATGTGCAAAAGAAAGCCCACTAACACATGCAAAAGAAAGCCCACTGACCTTGTTCAAGAGCCCTCCTGGTGTCGTTCTATTTTTGAAACGTACCTGTTTTTCTTCGACAATGTCCACTCTAGGACCGCGGCGGTGGCTGTTTGCTGCACTCTTGACCTCGGCGGTGGATGATTGCGTCCACGATATTCTTTTTCTGGTTTACCCGATCCGGCTCGAAGGACCAAATGTTAGGATCAAGCAAATTCAGATCCCAACAGTTGGCGTTTTGTACGCCGTTCGTGGCGTTGGAGGCGGTGTTAAACAGTTCATTATAATGAACGGCCGCTAAGTTGATGGTTGGCGATTACCATCAACTTTATTACTAAATTGACGGGTCACGTGGTTCTCGGGAATTGTCGCTCACACGGTACATTAGCAACCAGGGCGGTTTTTTATACATGTGTTTCGCTCCTATTAACAGATGTTAATTATCTAGCCCAGTATGTCCATACGTATATGTGCATTTAGTAGGTAATATATTTTCATACACATGTAATTTATTCAAAAGCTATCAATTTGATATCCTTCATACATTCATGTATTTATTCCTATTACACCTCATATCACAACAGTCCCGCTGATGCAGATATGTTAAAAGTCGACTAGAGACAGAATTATTACGAAACTAATCTGTGGGATAATATAATTATCGTAAATCTACCGTGAAACAGAATCGTAACATGTGAATTACTACGGAAAGTATGTTCATTCACATTATCTATGTATATACAAACGGACGTATATACCAGTGTGTATCTATTATGGCAATTACAGTTGTATACCGTGCCTTTGTAATTATCGGTTACCTCAAGAACATTGTACACGGTGCAAATTATAAAAGTAATTACTGGGTTTAATCTTACAATTTATTTTCAACGTGTTGTGACAGATAGTTAGTTCGACCGGATAAACTTTTTGAATTAGATAAACGATTTTCTATAACGAAGTCCGCGTGCATGTAGTTTTGTAATGTTCTAAAGATGTCGTAAATGTACTTGTTATAGTTAGTATAACAATAACGTTAACGTTCCCATGGTGGTCAATTCAATCTTTTCCCTCTTTAATTGTCAATGTCTCTTCGGCACGACATTATTGCTTTTCAAAGTATTCTCCGTAAAGATTAATACAGTTTTGTTAGTTTGGATAGTCCTTCATTGACAATGTCTCTTCCCCATGTGTCACTTACCATAGGCGTAAATGTTAAGTGTTTTGGGATTGAAATCCGAAGAAACTAGCACAGAAACCAATTCACGCATTTAAAAGGAGGGCAATGATGAAAGAGAGGTAGGTATATGCGCTACCGCATACACGTATACTCAGCCCTCACCGAGGTGCGTGGTATATTGTACGTAGCGCGATCTGGCATACTTGCATTTATCCCCGGCGGCCAGCCTCATCGCGCGTACGCCGTAGCAGGCAGCACGCCTATCTGAATCATTTCGTATCTGTCTATGCGCACGCAAAGTTCTAACAAGTGATCGTCGATTTCGGATACACTATGTTAGTTTATACAACCGCATAACATGGTATTTTGCTGGAAGTTCCTACCAAAGAACGGTCAATCTATTTGCCGTAGAGTACGTGGATCGTCCTACTCCTTCGCATTCGACGACGGAAATGCCTAAAATGCCTAAATGCCAACAAATAGATGAAGAGCCTCAAATCCTTCTAATACAGATAGAGAAGTGAAGGTTTGTTCGTTGGTTGAGATGGGCGAACCTTGCACTAGCCGGCAAGTTGCAGACGAAATCGGTGTCAGTAGAAGTACAGTGGGAGGTATTCTGAAACGCAACAAATACAAAAGCTATAAAGTGCAAAAGTGCCGGGAGATTTTTCCCGGGAACAATTTTGCAAGAATGGAGTTTTGTGCGTCCGTGGTGAAAAGTGCTAGCAAAGACATGTGTACGGACCCTTGTTCGGTTTATGATGCACTGCGGCTGGATATCTATCGTTCTCAATGAGACTCGAATGCGCGGCTGCCACTCGCAAAGCAATCTCCCGTTCCGATGTGCGCATATGTGTATATTGATAGTGCATCGGCTGTCATTTGTCAGTTGTCTGTTAGCATTGTTCTGGTGTGGTTGTCTGGTATTGCTTTGCTTTAATTTTATTCCTTTTTATATACTTTAATTCGTACTTTACAAATGTGTCCACTATTTTATGACATAATGTAGAAATATTTGAAAAAGTGGGGTCATTGCTCTTGTTGATATAAAACATATGTTTTAGTAATCTAGGTTTTTAAGACGGTCTTTATGTCAGACCCATATTGGTTAGGTATTTCGATTCCTTCCGATATCAAACTTACTCTATCAACAGTGATAGTAAATCCAAGCTCATTAAAGAATATCGAAAGCAGTGTCCACTTAAAAGAAAAATTAGCGTGCCGTTGACTCGGAGTTGCAATGGGAAAATCATTTTAAGCCCTTTACTATGCATTGTTCGAATAAAAAAGCGACATAACTTCTTATTAGTGTAAAATTTACAGTCAATACAGTTGCTATTTCAGATGCAAATATTATTGATAAATACACTAATTAAATCTAATGACATACCTAAAACGCTAACTAAAGAGAGAATTTATAACACAACTAAATTACGCACGCATGCACCGTACATTGGTCGCGACTTCGGGATCGATCCCTGGGGCATACTTAACCTTACGCCCATTGGTACTAATTTGCATACGTACGATGTACATTTGCATATACATATTATGTGCATTCGGCATATTATATCCCTATATACACATGTATTTTCTTTTTCGTTTTCGTTCAAGGCAGAAACAGAAATGATGTCAAGGGTCACTTTGCTTTATTGCAAATTCTATATGATAAAGGGTGATAGACGGTTTAATATTTGCGCTTAAATCTGTGTTGACAACTAACGTATATCCTTAGAACAAGGAATGTTAACGGCCAATGTGATTATCACAAAAGTTTGATTCTGCTGTAATAATAATAATTTATTCTGGCTAAAACGATGACACAGTGTCGACTTATGCAAATTGACAAATTTCTAAAAAATAAGAATAGAAATTATTATTCGTCTAATACAGTGGTTCACAAACTTATTTGTCGTTACCGCCACTTTCCAGCAGAAAGATTATACAGCGACCCTTCCCCCTCCTTCCTGAGAAATGTCTGTTTATTTATGAATAATTTTCAAAATTAATAAATCTTTACAAAACCTATGAAAAAACAATAACAATCAACAACATGTGACAATGAGTGCAATGCCAATATCCTGTGGGTCACGAGAATTGACTACCTTTCTGCTCTGTTTGATTTGATTATGAGTACGCCATCATAATCGAATAGTTTAGCTCTTGCTGATCGACGGCATTCCACTGTTCTACAAGACACTGATACAATTGTGGTTCTGTTTCAAAGACTACATTTTTACGCAGTATGCTTCTTCCCATACCAGTTCCATGGGATTTAAATCAGGTGATTGCGCTGGCCATGCCCAAGCATTAATTTCGTGATTTTGAAGGAATGCACGAATGATACCTGCAGTATGCGGACGCGTATTGTTGTGCATGAGTTGAAAATTTTCACCAATTGCAGCATATGGTAGCACAACGTTTTGAAGGATAATGTCCCGATAGTTAATGGTGTTTAAATACCGATCTAGGGTCAGTTTTGCCACCAAGAGATATTCCACACCATACCATTACACTACCTCCTTGGAAGCTGTGCACAGTTTGCGATATAGCTGATCGTTCTACATTCTCGGGACATCCCCACGCTCTCGTTCTTCTTATATCTGGCCGTAAACCAAACCGGGATTCGTCAGAAAACAAAACAGATGCCCAGTTTTGTTGATCCCAATTTAAATGTTGCTGCGCCCATTTTAATCTTCGTCCGCGATTTCCTCTCGACAAAGGAGGAACTCTCAGAGGACGACGGGCATTAAGACCATCCGCGTGGAGTCTATTCCGCACTGCTTCACCGCTTATTAACACATCTTGAGTGTCGTAAAGTCGAATCATTAATTCTGTCGCCGTAACGTTGCGGTTTCCTAATGCACAAAGTCTCTCTCATGAATTGGCCGAATTGCTCTTGTGCATCCTGTATGACGCTCACGCACATCATTGGTTTGCTGATATCTCAACCAAAAACGATTGATGACACTTTTGGACGTGTTGGGAGCTTCTGCAACGGCCATTTGAGTTAGTTTCAAGCATTTCAATAGCTTTTAATTGCGTATCAGGGTGTAAGTGATGCCTCCTCATCCTCAATTAATGCTAAAGAAACTGGTAAAGAAAATTGATCGCAAAATAAACACAAAAATCTCAGGGTGACAAATCGGCAAATCTTACATAAGACCTTATTGTCCCTTAAACTATCGAAACACCAGCAGCAAACTCTATTCAAGTTTAAAAAGACATTACAAATCTTTGGCTATATATGGCTCGTAAACTATTAGCAAATAAAGCCTTGTCCCCCTTGATTATTACAATTAAAAACTCTTTTATTATAACCCATAATCCAGGATATAATGTTTTGCAGCCATAATTGTTGGTAACCGTCATTGAATTTAAATTTCAATTTGTCATTTGTTGTTACAGTTCTTCTTGTAATTTTCTTCTATTAAGTAGAGTAGAGTATAGTAAAAGATAAGAATGCCCTTACCACCTTATTTACACTGACAGTGTTATTCAATTGGGGTTCTCTGTGGTGCATATCTCCCGGAACATTAATTTTTTTCCTAGATTCTGCTGAGGACGCCAACTTAGTTGCCGAAGTACGTATCTGGAGTTCTTCGCTCATCAAGGTGGTAAAGATTTTTTTATTCTTACTTTTACTATTTTAAGCCACCGTATCCTATTATTTTATACCATTTATAATAAACTATAACAACCTATTTCAGTCTATTTAGCCAGATTGATACATGCATTATCGTCGTGTCTCTAATTGCATATTAACATATACAGAACTGAAATTTGTTGGTCAATATAATCACCCCGCCCACTCAAGAATACAATCACAATCGTAATAACATCAGAAAACAATCAATACATTCACCTCCCACATGACCACAGTCGATTCTATAATCAAACAAATGGAGCGTTAACGTTTCGTTGTTTAAATAGCGGTGTACAACGGAACAGGATTGACATCGACTAATTATAGCAATTTTTACTGGCGCCCGGCCAAAACTAATTAAGTCGCATTAGCTACAGAACGTATTAAACGACTATGATCGGGCCGAGAGCGAGAAAAGTAACTTAATAAATGACATCAAATCGGCGAAATTGACGCGTGCTCGACTTATTTAATAAAAGCAAACGTCTGTACATGTATACGTATACTTGTAACGCGTTGCGACCGTTTTCGCGGTTTCGTAAGCGTGGCATCGGCTGCGAGTCGGACAAGTTTGTTAGCGTTTCTTACTTTGTCTTGCAACGGTGTCGAACTAGCCACCTAGACGTAGAATAGATGGGGAACGATGACATTTTAAATGGTGTTTAAAGAATTTCGATCTTTAGTTTTTGATACTGCCCGGCGGTTGAAATGAATGGAATTTCCTATTAATAACTTTCCTATTATTAATCCTTCAGAAAACAAACAATAGTAAAATTTTGATATAAAATTTAAATATAAAAAATAGTTTTTGACATAAAATCTGCATGCTTTCCAAACCTGCTTTAGAAGCATACGATTTTGGGATTTGGATGGTGTAGGAATGCTTACAATTAAATTCCAATGCACTTTGACAAGAAAAAAGTAGAAGGGTGACAAATTCTCCAAAAACATTTCCAATAACGCTTAAACATTAATTAATTTTTTATATCCATGTTATATTTATGTTTTATAGACTGAGAGACTACGAGACTAAGCGACTAAGAGACTAAGTGACCAAGAGACTACGAGACTAAGAGAGTGAGAGACTGAGAGACTAAGAGGCTCAGAGACTAAGAGACTAAGAAACTAAGATACTAAGATACTAAGAGATTAAGAGACGAAGAGACTAAGAGAGTAAGAAACTAAGGGACTAACGAACTAAGAGATTAAGAGAGTAATAGACTAAGTGACTAAGAGACCAAGGGATTAAGAGACTAAGAGACTGGTTTCTGAAACGTAACAACATATCTGTTCGATATCTGGCCGCTTTACGTGTAAAACGGCCAGATATCGAACAGATAACTGCTGTTTTTCGTTTCAGAAACTGGGCATAAGGGACTAAGAGATTAGGAGTCTAAGAGACTAAAAACACTTTTTTGGCAGTTGATATCTGTAGTTTATTACATACTAATGAATAGAGAAAAGCGGCCGTTGACTAGAGAAACAAGAGAGAGAAACAATTAACATCTACAAACAAAATCTACAAAAATATGAAAAACGTGTCAAAAATAAGAATGGTAAATGAAACATCCAACAACAAATCCAAAAAAAGGAAAAAAAAAGGATAGATCATATATTCAGAGAAAGTACCACAAGAAAAATTTTTGTGAAGTAAATGGACGGGTTGATCGGAGGCTCAAAGAAGATAAGGTTGCAATAAAAGAAATTATAAACAAACATTAGAAATCCACAACAAAGACTGCAATGAAGGGAATCCAGATGACCTCCACACTTGGTATAAAAATATTTTTCATAATTAGGCCATTGATGGACGGATTCTTTAAATTTAAAACTTCATTACTTGGATTTGTAACCAGCTCAATCTATGCAAATGTAATCCAAGCAGATGTTTTAAATTTATATTTACGCTATATTTATTATTACACATTCCCATTTATGGAGAAAATATGTTCAATTATTCTAGTCGAATCTAGGGAACTCTTTAGTTTTATGGCTGTCGTATTTTTCTCTGAAATAACATTAATTCTCTTAACATACACTGAAAACCCCATTTGGTTGAGACAAACAAATATCATGTTTGAATAAACACACTGTTCGGATTACTCCTCCCGCACAAGTATTAATTAATTCGGGATGACACGTGTTTCGGGAATACGT
>JARFOC010001331.1:25356-35507 GCA_031763485.1 Osmoderma eremita
ATCAATTTTAGTTGAAGAGGAAATGTGGAAATTGGACGAGATGCAAGATGAATCCAAAGAATTTATTATTAAGTTAACATCGGTCTCATCATCATCATCATATTCATGGTCTTCGGATACTACTTACTTTGACAAATTTATTATAGAAATGATTTTTAATTTGTTCTAAGCATACTCGTGCCAATATTTGTTTATTTATATCGTGTTTCTCTGTAGATAAATACCATATTACACGTGATTAACAGCAATAATAAGGATATGTGTATTTTGATGTTTCCTTGTGTTTTCTTTAAGTATAGGTATGCCTGTGCCATAATAATCAACAGTGTTCTCTATCAGCATTCATATAAGAACATAACTGAACATAACCTATAAATACAAATCTTTCCGCGACAAATTTACAGATTGAGATTTATGAGTTGGCAACATAAACTTTACTATAGCGTTCAGAGCGACAACATGTGGAAAATTAATCACCTAAATAGATTTGGCAACGTGGGACACGATCTCAAAACTTGGACCGCACTATAATAGTAAATTGATCCTTCCCAACGTGACAATACGACTAATATTTGGACGGAAGCGTCTTCTAAAAATGGCGGTAAAATTGGAGCCGGTTTGAGGTCACCAAACAGCTTTGTCCTTTCTATTTTATTCTGTGGAAGGTGCTTTTTATCCCACATTGTGTGGAATCGTTGTCGTAAATGCTTCTCCCCTCCTATACATGTCGGATTGGCCGTAGCAAAAGAAAAGTTAGCACCACAATAAAATATTAATGGCAGTGAGTGAGTGAGTGAGTGAGCGAGTGGCCCCCAAGACCATAAAAAATTAAAAATCCATTACAATAAAAGAACTTTACCGCCGGCAATAATACAACCGATAATTATTTTACCATGTCTTCAAGTCATTTTGAAAAGAAAAATATATGTTCTCTCGTTGTTTTTCCCTTTAGGCAAAAAAAATTGGATTTTAAGCGGAAAATGCTTACATTTTTTATTATCAACGATAGGTTATATTAGAACCGCCTATAAAATTCCTTCAAAATAAGAAATTTTTGAACATGTTTTTTCTGCCTGTACAATAAAAAAATGCATGTGTATTAGGGGTATTTTCGTGATATTTTTCCTAATGTATAAATGCCGTATTTATTCCAATAAACGCCCCGGCGGTTAATCATTTATGGATCGTCTCAACCTTCGTATACAGTATGGGATATACTGGCAACTTTTATCTCTTACTATCCTTAGTTGCTGTCATTAGCGCTATCTTCACTTCCGATTGCTATGTTGTAACTTGTTTACATATGTCGGCGTCGGCAAAGTACCTATCTTTCTGTCTATTAGCACCAGTCAGTATGTATCAGTGAGCAATTTGTGTGGATGTCATTTTGTTCTCAACTTATCGAGTGTTCGTCGTCAATTTTACGAGGATTTAACTTTTTTGCGTTCGCCTGCATTACAAACGTTTAGTGCTCGAGTTGACGACACCACAATGACATCTTAAGCAAGCAAATTTTATATTTTAGTTTTCAGAAGCATATTTGAGTTAAAACATTTAGCCATGTCTAAAAAATAGTTGACGCAAGCCGAATTAGAAGCTGAAGCGAGAAAAATTATTGAAGGAGAAGATACCGATGAACAAACGCAATGATCAGGTTGTGAATACGAAGACTATATTCTTGAAATGGAAGAAGTAGATTCAGACAACAATGAAAATTCAGAAAACGAAAATGCTCTATCTTCACAAAGTATTCTAAAATTCAATATGGATCAAGCAACAACAAATTATTCAAACCAAGGTGGAAGTGGCACTATGCCTGTTGTCGATACATCATGATGATTGAATCAGATGATGACGTGCCACTCTCTTCAATTGCTGGTAACTTGAAGCGTATTATTGTTCCCAAAAAGCGGACACTGAAGGGCAGAAATGGTCAGAGATGGTTCACGAAACAACCACGACGACAAAAAAGAGTTCCTGCTCAGAATATAGTTCATTTTGTATCTGGGAGCAAAGGACCATTTTTCACTGATAATATATTAGATATAATTGTCTGTTATACAAACGAGCAAATCACTCTGAAATCTATACTGAAAAAAACTTTAACACTATCCAAGACGTGCAAAGAGGAAGCAATGGCACTAATTGGTCTTCTAATTTTTTTCCGGAGCAATGAAAAACAACCACCTAAATACAAAGAAAATGTTTGATCCTACAATATCGGGGCAGTATATACAGGGCTACAATGAGTTGTGATCGACTCTTATTTTTATTAGATTGTTTAGGCTTTGATGATAAACAAACACGAATTGGTGAAATAATTGCAAGGACTGTGGGCTGGTATCACTAATACACAGTATCGGGAAATCCATACCACACAAATTGATTTAATAAAATTCGGGACATACCTACGTTCCAAGAGCACGTCGGCTCTCACTGTCAACCAATTCCCGAATTCGGAAATTGGATTTCCCGATACTGTGCATTAGGAACACGAATTGATCGAAAAAAAATTGACGCATTTGCTCCAATTCGAGACATTTGGGACGAGCTGATCGCTATTTGTAGATCCTCATATACTCCATCTAGCTATACAACTTTGGATGAACAACTTTTGTCATTTAGAGGAAGATGCGGATTTCGCATGTTTATCCCTAATAATCCAGCAAAATATGGGATCAAACTAGTTATGTTGTGTGATGTGGCAACAAAATATGTGATTGACACTGATCCATATCTAGGAAAGGGAACTAAAACAAATGGATTAGCTCTAACTACTTATTACATACGGAATTTGACAAGGAGCATCCATCGTAGTAACAGAAATGTCACTATAGATAATTGGTTCACCTCAATAAGTGTTACTGACGAACTCCTGCAAGCCAATTATATATTGACCCTTGTCGGCACATTAGGGAAACATAAAGCTGAAATTCCACCGGATATGTTGGAAACCCGTCTAAGAGAGCCCGGAACATCAATTTTTTTGTTTTGACAAGGAAAAAGTTGTAGTATCATATTTATCAAAGACCAAGAACAAAAAGTTAGTGTTTTTACTCTCAATAGTGCATAGCGATGAAAGAATAAATGAAATAACAAAAAAAAAACGAGATAATACATTTCTACAATGATACCAAATTTGGTGTGGATTAATTTGATCAAATGTATTCCAATACGAATTGCGGTCGTAAAGCCAGAAGATGGCCTATGAGCATATTCTATGATATGATAAACATTGCTGCTATTAATTCTTTTGTTATATACAACTCGAATGTAATCAAAACAGGTGGAAAATCTGTGTCTAAAATGACATTTTTCCTTGATTTGAAGAACAAGTTAATCATGGTTGTTTCCTGAAAGGCCTACGCAAGTGGAGAAGAAACGTAGAATTTGCTCTTTTTGCCTCTCACATCTTCGGAGGAAGTTATTGCAACCGCTGTAACAGGTCTATCCGCGCAGAACTTCGAGCTTCTTGTTGTCTGAATTGTGCAGTTGAATGTCAATTTTTTATGTTATATTAATTTTTCGTTTTCAAACAGTTATTTTTCTTGTTAGTTCTTTGCTGTTGTTTAGTATTTGTTTTAGTGTTTAGTATTTATGTAACTTGTACAAGTGTTTAGTATGTATGTATATATTTTATTTTGTAATAAAACGATTAGAGAATAAGTCATATTAAAAAAAAATGGTTGTTCACCGTTGTCAGCCGGTGGTACGGTGTTTTCAGTTCGTTCTTAGGGCGGGTATTGTGCTCAAGTGTTTTTGTTTTGATGAACATGTGTAGTGCATGAGAGGATGTAGATGGACGGTAATGTAAGGATATTCTGAATTTTGAAGTGCGTTCTACATGTTTCTCTACTCCCCAGTCCACATAGATATCTAACTGCACGCTTCTGGAGTACAAAAATTCTGTGTGCTTCAGTGGATGCACCCCAAATAACCACCCCATAGCAAAGAAGGGAGTGGAAATTGGCAAAGTATGACACCCTAGCTGCCTCCTGTGTTGCAACTTGCTTAATTCGTCTGATGGTGAACAATGCCGTGGACAGCCTGCTAGCCAACCCAGCGCTGTGTTGGTACCAACTGAGAGCAGTGTCAACAGTGATTCCCAAGAACACCACCGCTGATGTTTCACCCGTGCGTTTTGTGGTGAGTCGAATTCTTTTGGTTTTCTTTCCATTAACCGCTAACCCATTCGCACTAAACCAGCGCTCAGCACCTTCGACCGACCTCCGGGACAACTCAGCTAAGGAATTGGTATCGGACGCCCTAGCCAACACCGAAGTATCGTCAGCATACAAACAGATTTTGGCCCCGCTGACAGCAGAGGGAAGATCGTTGACGTATACAATAAACAAGAATGGTCCTAATATTGAGCCCTGCGGAACGCCAGATTTCATTGCCATAGTACTTGACCGTGAATTTTTCCATTCTGTCAGCTGCACTCTGTCTGAAAGATATGAGCGTATTAGTCTCAGTGGTAGTCCTCTAACGCCGTAATATTCTAGCTTGTCCAGAAGTATCTCGTGGCTAACCGAGTCAAAAGCCTTCGACAGGTCTAACAAATTCATTTCCGCCATCATGTCCTCATCGAAAGCCGTGTAGATATGGTCAAGCATATGCAGGATGCCGCTGGTTGTCGATCTTCCTCTCCTATATCCGTGTTGTTCGGGTGTCAGGTACTTGTTATGTTCAAAATAATCGACCAGTCGCACTGTTATAATCTCTTCCAAAACCTTTGACACTGCGGGAAGAATACTGATTGGTCTGTAGTTAGCACAATTGTATATATCACCTTTTTTTAAGTATGGGTACAACTCTGGCCACTTTAAGAATATTTGGGAATACGCCCTGTTCAATGCACCTATTAAATATACATGCAAGCGGTGCAGAGACTTCCTGACGTACTTCTATGAGTAAATGTACGGATATATCGTATACATGCTTGTTGTTCAAATGTAGTATAGTAGTCTAGGGTTAAACAAAAGTAACTCAATTTAATATTCAGTATATTTATACCATTGTTTTCCCTGTTATTATTTCCAAAAGCCCGTTATTAAATTCGAAACAAAAGCAAATTTATGCACATCACAATAACAGGTCATTTAACAGCTATTAATTTGGGCACTCGAACCATACCTTTTATTTAATACATTGTACGTTCGGTAAATAACTTCCGCCGAGCGTAGATAATTTGATTTATGCGCATCGAACCTTCCATGTACACCGGTAAATAAACCGGGAATACATTGATTTGTAGCCACAAGAATCGGCCGGATTTACGCATGTCACCGATTATACGCGCGCACGTTTGCATATTTGTTGGGCCGATGGGCGCGATATTGAATATAATATTGTGAAATTGGGTGGCTAATTTCATTAATCGAAAATGATCCGTGGATATGCGATTGGGATTTAAAAATATGGAATTTCCATTGATGCGATACAAATCTATAATAATATTGAAGTGGATAATATTAGAGAAGATATAATGATTCGCGTTCTTTGACGGCGCGACCTAGGAACATAGCGGATTGTATTCGCGGTCATCAAAACGAGAGTTGTCCTTTCTGTTACTCTGTGGCAAAGGTGTTTATTGCAATACATTTATATAATGGCCATGGCTCGCACGTCTTCTATCGCATAGGCGCATAAAATTAATGTGTGTAGCCGAACCAGGTCGGCCAACATTGTAACACACGAAATAGACTCATCGGCCATATATCATCCCACAAACGTTTCCGAAAGGTATAAAGCACCTTAGCGGCGACGCGCTAGGCTTTTAACAGGTGTGTTATTAGATCATTTATCGGCCACATGTTGCGTCCCTCGCAACGCGAACCGGCTCTAATAAAATTATTACACGTACACACACGAACATGGTAACTACCGCCCTAACGTTTCGTTTTAACAAGATTATTTCCAGGCGTCCCGTAAAATGGTCGGAATCAATTTCCTTTATTGACCTATGTATTTAGGTTGTGTTGGTAGGGCGACTTTTTCGATTCAATTTTTAGGGGTAATGATCCAGAGTCTAGATCGATAGATAACACACAGGTAGGAAGTGAGGCTGAAACGTTTCAAACTGTAGCATCAGAAGTGCTTAGTGCTGAATAACAAACATACAGGGTGAGTCTGAAATTTGAAAAATAATAACATATAGTAGCTCCATTGATGTATGTACCATCTAAAAGTGTTATGAGGCTTATCGGTAAGCGTTTAGCAGGAAAAGAATACTTTTTTATCACCATATTATATTAAAAAATAATAAAAAAAAAAAAAATACCCTTACCACCTCGATGAGTGAAGAACTCCTGGATACGTATTTCGGCAACTAAGTTGCCATCCTCAGCAGAAACTACGAAGGAAGATAATGTTAGACGTCACACTCTGGGAGATTTGCACCACACAGAACACCACTTGAATAACACTACACTCAGTCTTACTGTTATTGTTATAATTTTTACTGTTGTTAAAACACTTTCCTTTTTATGGATGGATACACGATTGCGGAAATTGCTGATATGCTTATGACTTCCTTTTCCATAGACTAATGTCATGAGAAAAGCACCGTAACAACTCCAATGGAGATTGAAACCACGATCACCGATACATTCATGTAATTTTTAAAAAGAAGTGGATCTACTCAATATAGCATCCCTTGCATTCGTGGCGACTTTAAATAATGTAATATAATATAGACTATATTGCTCAACAGACGAGTCTATTATAGGACAATGTAAGAAATTTTGTAGCTATCTTGAACTAAAAAATAATAACGTAAATCCGCATTCATTATTAATCTTAATTATTTAATCACTACTTACCATGATAGTTGAAATTTGAATGCTAAGTAACTTAAACTTATTATTATCCCAGATAACCAACGTTCGTTCTATGGACGTCCGCTTGACACAGTTTTGGACGTTACAACGAGGTCCATTTCCGACGTCCATTGGAGATATTTGTATGGGCGTCCAGTGGACCTGTTAGGTCGGTGTCCATTCGCGGTTCCCTGGACATGCTATTTGGACGTCCATTGAATGATTGTTTCTTATTTTATATGTACTTAGATAACAATTATGATATAAGATTAAGTCTGTCTGTGGAAAGAGCCAGAGATATTTACAGAACGTGGCAAATATTTTTAATGGGAACAATGACTATTCAATATAACCGTTTCTTTTCACATTCTACATTCAAGTTAAGAGTGATTTCAACTATACGATTATATATAACGTTTATTCTGACAGTAAATAACATATAAAATTATAACGCTTATAACGAAAATAATTTACTCTGAAAGATAACTTTGGCCTAGGACAGTCTACTTATTTTCGGAATTTTTGTGTATTTCCTTCTCTAAAATATTTTAATAGGCCACTAAACTTGGGAGACCCTGTATATATTGACTTTCCGATAGTATATAACTGAAGACGCAATGAAAGTACAATTCAGACATAATAATGTTTGTGAATAGACAGACTGTTTGGATTACTCCTCCCGCACAAAATAATAATTAATTATTATATTTTTACAGAGTAACAAAAGGAATTAGCCGAGTCGTAAAAGACGAAAATATGAAAATTTGTTATAAATCGTCAAACACACTTCGTAGCCTTTTAGGAAATCCAAAAGACAAACCGGAAATGAAACAGAAGTCGGGAATTTGCAAAATTAAATGTGGAGATTGTGAAAAGGTCTACGTTGGACAGACAAACAGGGCTATTCAAAGTAGGTTTCAAGAGCATATCGCCCATTACCCCACATGGTAGAGCACATATGTATGTCTAGTGTTGCTGAATAAATCCAACAAACCGCATATAAAATAAATGTAGTGTGTAGTGTGTAGTGTGTTGTAAATTTAAAACTGATGAAATTTCGACGCGCGAGATAACTGCTTATGAAGCGATATATATTAAAAAGAACAAACACCTTCTTAATCGAGAAGGAGGGCCGGTAACCTACTTCGGTTTTATGGATTTATTACAGTAATGGTACACACTTAAGAACGCTCAGGGTTGTCTTTCAAGGGAAGGAAGGGATAGTGCATCTTTTCCAACATAGTTATGTTTGCGTTCATTCGGTTATGCGGTTGACACTGGAAATCTACGTATTCCCGAAACACGTGCCCCGAGTTAATCAATTCATTGTGCGGGAGGAGTAATCCGATATAGTGTGCTTATTGAATTTAGTCAACATAATACCAATTTTGACCTTGACCTTGAAGAACCATATTACATATGAGAAAACAATTGGCTTTATAAAAGGAAAGACGTCTTCGCCTGAATATTATGAATGTATTTATGGAAGAAAACATTTACAGCTAAAGCAAGTTCTTACAGAAGGAACTACAAATCTGTGCTGTAAATGAAACCCTCCAGCTTTATATCTTTTCGCGAAATTGCGTACAATACACTACGCTCGACCAATTTATACCTCATATAAGTAATATGCTATTTACAAACATGGAAGGATTCCTAAAATTCTATCATCGTTCCGCTTTTTTTTTCTCTTAGGAGTTCCTTCTTTCAATTACCAGCCCGGCTTCGTGAAGCGAAGACGGGGGGCGACCGTGACCGTAGCGTGTCAAATTTACCAGGGCGACTCATTCAATTTCCTTTCTATCTAAAACAAGACATTACGATTTCCCTTACCATTGTCGAGTAATTGATATCGCACAACAAAAATCCCAAACGAAATAGATCTTCGCCCGTGTTACCACTGGAGATAACGGGAAGCCTTGTCTAGAAAGAATGCAAATTTACTCCCCTTTCGGTTCGCTGTTACAAGAATACAAAAAAAAATATCTTAATTGCATCTTAAGCTTATTTAACTGTTACATCAGCTCTTCGATAGACGTTTTTGTTAGGAGCGAACTTGTTACTCAGTTTTTCTTGCCAGTGACACTAACAGATACTAGTAAATTGTAATCATGAAGCTATGTAAAGATTTAAAATTACAATGCCTCTACTTAACTACTTAAAATCTATTACTTTTTATTTTAATAGCCTTCTTAGAAATATGTACTAGTCACAATATAACTAGAACTCTGTTGCTTATAGTTTCACTTGTCACAATACAGCATCTCGCTTGTATATTACTTAGTTAAATTAGGTCAACCTAGTATTTAGATGTTTATGATGTACCAAAGTGAAGACGGTCCTCTCCAAACAAGAAGTTACGACATTACGATGTTGTAAAATATACCGATATTAATATCCTATTACACCCTCCTGGCAAGGGCCTAACACATCAAAATTTACTAGCTCTTATATAGATAAATTGCGTTTTATGTCAACCATTTACATCTACTTACATTGAGAAAAATAATTCTGTTAATATACATAACCAAACGTTGGTAATTTCTTACCGACGTTGCATTATGTACAGAATGATTTCGTAAATCTGTAAATTTACATGACATACCAGGGATGGCTTTTATATTTCAAAGATAGGCATTCCAGGTGCTGCCACCTGACAACTGACGCCTATATCGAAAATTTCGGCCATTTTGATAGTATAATTATTCAGAACATTTCGACGTACAAGGGATGTTTAATGTTTTATTTCATCCGCTTACAATCCTACATTTACATTAGCAACCAAGGATGTAATGCAATACAATAATATAATTCAGTGATAATAAATTAATGGAAAGTGAATGAAAATCACAAGGATATGTTACTTCTTATTTTATCTTATTTGCTTACTATCAAGCGTACGGGTGTGGCGCGCAGCTGAATTTCGCTTCTTTAGTGATAAATGTAAATTCACTAGGATGAAATTTTCACAAAAATAAATTAAACTTATAAAACGTAAAACGAAAGAATTCCAGAATCTCTACATTGCTAATGTGAACTAAATCTGAGCTAAGAGGAAAAATGTTCTGCAATTTTTGATTGTTAACTTACATTGCTCAACTAAGAAAGAGGTTGATAGAACCTAAAGTCAAAAATAATTTACATTTTGTAAACTCACATTTACACAGTTAAGAGAAACAGACATAAGAACGTGCCAATAAATACCCAAAACACAAAAACTTTAAGAATTCTTACATTTTGTAACCTTACATTGATTAACCCTGGATGGTTACTGTTCGTCGAATCGACGAAGCTCATTTACTCTTTATCACATTACTCTTTTATGTGTGT
>JARFOC010001331.1:35607-57530 GCA_031763485.1 Osmoderma eremita
CACAAGCCACCGAGACAAATGCAATAGAGCCGGTAATGCAGTACACTTCATCTAGCTCGGACAGTGCATGGACTGTCATTCCCGTCAGAAGGACTGCGTGTGTATGGTGATTCCAGCAATAAACCATGCGCCGACAATGGCGTTTTTACGGTTAATTGTTTTTGGCATGTTTGATGTTTCTTATGTTACGTCATGGTTAAGCCGTTCCTGAAATCACAACAACATACGCAGTCCTTCTCGGACTCCGCGGATGGGGAGCCGTTGTCCCTAAATATAAAATTATCCCGAAATCTTTCTTTTCCCATTTTATTGAGAACTTGAAATTCTCCTGTATGTTAATAGATTTCAAAAATCCTTCCCTGCGTCCCTACATCATTCAAAAATCCTTCCGAGTAGGAAAAAACCCCTACTTCTGGCAACAGTGGTTGTGAGCACGCTTGTGAAATATTTTCTTCCCCACTGTTTTCATTTCTCAAAAAGAACCGCATACAACGCTACTCTCGTGGGAATAAATCAGTCATGAAACAAGTGCACACACGTGCATAAACTGGTACAGATATCGCGGCGTTATGAATGTGCTCAGGTACTCTTCCGGATCCTAAACGGAAGGCAAAAAAATAAAAAGATTAACATTCTAAAATCAACAAAAGCCTTTATCAAAACAATCCAGTTCCGTTCGTCCATAGCGGAAGCAAATTAATAAGCAGCGCTCTCGGAAAGAGGAGTAGCGTGAAACAAACGAACAATTACTCACTCGCGCTGTTCCACGGTACAACAGGGAAAGCTAACGGACACTTACCGCTAGGAGATTTAATATTTTCATTTGCTCCTGTGCGCGCTAGGGAATAACTATATTGAATAGGACTAAGTTACTTGGTTTTCTATTTCTATTTCTTTGTCTGTTTACTTTTCATTTAATTTTAAAATAGAACTGTAATAAAGCGAGTCAGTTACTGCTAATAATATACATATGTAGTTAAAATTACTGTTTTGCATTTATAATTGCCTCCAATATATGAGATACATGTATTTAAAAGAAACAGCAATATAAAAAGTATATGACTTGTAATTACAGTATGTAAGTGGATATTTATTTCAGGCGTATATACTTTTAAGTACCGTTTTTTCTATGATGATGATTACATTTATGTAAATGTTTTACTCAAATGGCGAATTCGCCCGTTGAGCACAATTTATACGCAAAACGCATCGTGAATTTTCGTAATTTACCACTTTTTACGTTTTGCATTATTTTATATATACACAACTCGTGCTGGATACCACTACGATGGAAAACTCATGAAGATTTTCGCGTTATGTACAGCACAACGCTTAAGTAAAGAATACATAATGGTAAGGATACACAACGACACTGACACTCGACACAAATATCGACACTAGTGTCGATTGCGTCCACACAATAAGCAATTTTTTGTGTCGACATTGGTGTATACATTTAGTGTCCCGGCTCCGGTGTATTGGTTGTCTACAGGAACCACGATATGCTAGACTGAAATTCAGTGTGGTACATTGCATCGCCACGCATCGACGAGATACTGCCGCAATCGTCAGGATGGGTATTTCAATAATTGAATACTTTCAGTCTGTACTTGGTGAAGGTCCATTATCAATAACAGTAACAATTGTTTTGCCACACAGTGGCTTCTTCAGACAAACTAAATACTAATACATTGCTTTTCTGTCAATATTGAAATATGTCAAATCTTGAGAAAATACAATATACATAGGTATGTAAATTACAATTAGCCAAAATTATAAGAACAAACAATTAATTATTGAAGATTTATAAATCAAAACGTAAATTTAATAAATGTGAATCGTTAAGTAATGAATTAGTATTTTTAAGTTCGTTAATTTCTAAATGTTTAACAAATCCAATTTAGCACCTTTGTCTTCTATATGCAAAATTTTGAAATCACAATTAATAATATGGTCACCTTCTGTTACATGGTTGGCGAAAGTCGAATCCTGCCTTCTATTTTTGTAAGAAGCGTAATGTTCAGAAATTCTTTTTTCAAAAGTTCTGCCAATTTGATCAACATATACTTTCCCACATCCACATATCAACTTATAAATCAATTATTATCTGAACCGAAAAATGAATATTTAGAATGCTACAAAAAACTTTCTTCGGATGAAATATTTCAATATTTATTAAACAAGGATACGAATACGAGATCAGCTATTAGGATAGGAGAACGTTTGGTGGTAACATTAAAATTTGTGGCTTGTCCACTCTTCTTCTTTTTTAGTTTCCTCCGTTTATTATTAAATTGCGTTCGCAAATTGTGCAATTTTCTATTTATTTCCAATGCAGTAGTGTCGGCCAACCTTTCTACCGCTGTTGACTTCTTTACTCGATTCTTATAATCGGGGTTAGAAATTTGCCATAGTACTGGCACCTTTTCATAATATAAAATCAAAGATTTTATTTGCTCTGCAAACCACACGCGTGACGTCATTGGTCTAGCTAAAAATTTCGCGCAGATTAGAAATTCCTGACACTTGAGGCAGACACCCTAAACGCCGTGTCTCCACGGCAGCGACACCGCCAAAACTCGATGTCGCGGCGCCGGCGGTGGACACACGTAGACACTCGATGTATACACTGACTGTCTAGTGTCGAGTGTCGTCGTGTATTCTTACCATAACAGTGAAGCTCTGAATTAACCGTGCAATTGTTTGATATATCCAGCAGTCGCGATTTTATGCGTATTTTGTATTGAAAATGTATTCTCCCTACAAATAAAACAAGTTTAATTCTGATAGGATTTCCTCGGTAGAGCATCAGCGATTCTCCTGCTTTGTAACACGGAATAATCGACGTCATACATACCTGCTCTACCGCTAGTTTTCACAAAGAGATAGTCCGGCCATAAATATTTTCCATAAAGCCCGCCTGTCGATGTTTACATAATCCCAGCAGTAAATTTTTATAGTGTCGTAAATATTCATGGGACGGAATATACATTTTTTGACGTTGATAATGATTGTTATTTAAAACGATCTTTTTATATAGTAGCGCCCCCTAGGTAGGTACCGTTGTCGACTGATACGCTTCGTTTTCCACCCACTTCTCTAGTACGAGACTCGTATTTCGGTCGTGTACCCTTCTCTCCCTTAACCGGATTCGCCTCTCCGCAGAAATGAATATGCATAACTACCAGCAAAGATTTATTCTACAGTTAATTATGGCTTTGCAATGCAAATTCCACGTGGCTCTATATTTAGGTTAACTTAATACTCCGAAGAGTTTGCGTCTCTCGTCTGCGCTTACTACTTTCCCAGCGTGTTTATTATTGTCGTTGATTTTTTTTTTTTTTGGTTTTTACGCCCCGTCTTCCGAAATCAACCTCTATTCGTCGGCCCGTTTTCCAAACGGGAGCGCATTTCCGAGGAGCTGTAATTTCTTCCAATTTACGGTAATTATATTTTCGCCTAGGTACGCTTTAAATTTACTTAGCAGTAGCAAATTGTTAAACCTCTGCTCGCTAAAAGGATATTTTCAGCTCATCTTTACGCCTCGTCCATCGATAAATTTTTTTCTTCCTACAAAAGTGATTTGGAAGTCTTAATTTTTAATTATTCTAATTCCTTTTCATGCCACTTCAAACGGGAATTTATATCTTTTTCGGATTTGGACGTTGCTCGTTCTCTCTTTAATTCGTTTCTCATTGGTTCATCTTTGCCGTTGCTTGATTGTGGGAAGATATTATACAGGATAAAATTATTCGGAATGCGAATTGATCAGCTGTAAAGTGGAGAGTATCAGATGTTGGTAAAATAAGAGAAAGAAAGGTGCCGTAAACCGGGGCTACTTTAACATAGTTTAGGGAGTTATAATACCGTAAGTTTTTTGTTAGTTATCCGAATCAATAAATTTGTGTTTGTCCGAACCAAGTGATACCTTGACAACATTGCCTATAACAGACAACTTCATAAAAGCAATCTTTGATAAATTATTTCTGTGTCAAACTAGCTCCATGCTCGAGGCTACTTTAACATGACACTGTTTTGCATTGAATGTTAAATTAGTACCATTTAGGGAATAGCTTAACAACAAATTGATTTTTGTTTTTATTTTAAAACATTTTGGCGGTTAAATATTAAAAGAAAACGTGTTTAAATTAGGATATGTTTATTAAAGTTTACAAAATGCGAAAAGTAACTGAATAACGATAATAAGTAAAGATTGCAAGGACTGTGGGGCAGCATAATAAAGACACTGTTCGGATTACTCCTCCCGCACAAAGTATTAATTAATTCGGGACGACACGTGTTTCGGGAATACGTGGATTCCCATTGTCAAGTCGAATAACCGAATGAGCGCCAAAATTACTTAAGCTAAACACATGCACTACTTTTTCTTCTCCATTCACTCCGTCTATCTACTCCTAACATATGTACAATTTTCTCCCACACCCCCGAACGCAAAAATTCTTAAAAGGGCCAACCCTAGTTTCTCAAGTGTACGTTTCTATTACTCATAATAAATCCATCAGCATAGAAAACGACAGGGGCGCTTCTTCCCGTTTCAGAAGGTTTTTATTCTTTTTAGTATAGATAGATCTAGCTCGCGTGTCGAAGTTACCGATTTCATTAGTTTTAAATTGTCTGTATTTATATTATGTGCGGGTTTTACCATATGTTCCGCAACGCCAGACAAATCTGCCCTTCCATGTGCATAGTGCGAGATATCCTCTTTATACCTAGTTTCAATAGACCTCTTTGCGCTTTTTATAATAACTATTTTATAAGATAGACCATAATTACCCTGGCAGAGGATCGAATTATGACTACTTACTTGAACGACACACAGTTTTGTTTCATTACAAAAAAGAGACCGACCGTCACGGCGCAAATTTTCTGTTTAAAATAATAAGCAATAAAATAATTTGACTTACTTTGGTAAAAATATAAGAACAAAACGTCCTGTTACACACTAGTTATATAAGCATACTGTACTTAAAAACACAAACACTATATAATAGCGTGCATCCTTGGATTAATTCACTTCGGCGTTGGGCTGGTAACCGCGCGTGTTAGCGTGTGTGTGGGTCACTGGTAACATAAATAAATCACGACACGGAGCTTTTAATTAAAAAATAAAAAAATAAAAAGAGAAGAGAACCACGAGGTAAGCGGGGCCGCTTTGGGGGCACGTAAACACCGCTTTTCGAGCAATTAACAGTCCACTTGCACAATTTAATTGCTTTCCCTAAGAAAATTTATCGCGATATGAGTGTAACCGATTCGAAAATTACCACAAAACAGGAAAAAGCGACAACACACCCACGGGGGCGCCCCATTAGAAGAGATTTATTCTTTTAATAATATCGGATGACGATAATGATCCACACTTGCTAAATTTTATGACTGTAATAATTGAGCTCCACTTACGTGAGGATGCGATTGTTCCAAGTGGTATGCCTTCACAGAATAAAGGTTATGCAAGTAATAAAAATAAAAACAGTTACACCCATTTAATATGTTTGCTAGTAAATAGAGTTTAATATTTTGGGTTTGTATGGATTATTGGAAAGAACACTTTAAATAGAAATTGGAAAACGAAGACTTATGCCCTAAATTATGTCAGTTTAAGAGTAGGTAATGTTCTTCGGATATTATTTACTTAAGTATTTCTTTCAGTTGCACTGAAAATAAGTGTTTGATGTTACAAATATTTTAATGTAATAGTTTAGATAGAGTATATCACAATATATTCAAGAACATACAATTACAAGTAAATGAATTTATTTACATTATTTGCAATAATGAATTTCATTTTCGGAAATTTACCAAATCGTGATGTGTTGACATTTGTTAAGATGTTGTTATAATTAACTAATTAGACAATACATAAATGTGTGCAGAATTAATCAATCTATTGTGAGGTGAAGAGTGGTCCGATACAGTGTATTGTCATTGCAAACAATAGATATTTAAACGTCATATCAATGAAGTTACTGTAATAATAATAATACACTTATTATCTCACAGTAATAACTACTTTTTACAGGATAAGAGGAAGAAATACAAAGTTAATATTATTAGTGCCTGTACACCAAGATAAACAAAAGATAACATGCCTACGATAATGAACCTAATAATAAAAACAGAAGATATATATTATAATAGAATAAAACTAAAATTAATGAAATAATTCTAGATAAAACTTGATTGAGTGATTTATCGTGTGCTAAATAGACGTCATGTGTATGATAAAATAGTGTTTTTAAAAATTTACGTTGCACACTTTCGATTAAGGTCAGTGTATTTTGGGCACCCCGGATTCCATACCATTGAGCAATATTCAAGCTTAGTTCTAACTAAGCTATTATAAAAGCTAACAAGAGCCTCAATACTATGGAAATTCCCAGTATTACGTGTCAAAAAGCCCAAAAGTTTGAAACATTCCTCAGCAATAATATAGACATGTTCATTAAAAGTTAATTTCGTGTCAAAGGTGATTCCTATATCCTTGACGTCCGGCAACGATCAAGCACAGCGTCTCCAAAGTGGTAATCGAACTCAAACACCGCGGTATTTCCTGTGAAATACATTATTTTGCATTTGGCAATATTTAGGTGATGGTTGTTTGAAGGGCTTCAACCGTACAAAGATTTAATGTCAGCCTGCAAGAGAGCGCAATCACTTGAGGACTTGAGTGCTCGATAAATCTTTAAGTCGTCCGCATAGAGCAGACACTTTGAGGAGAAATAGCTGGAGATACCATTGATAAAGACAAAGGGCCCAAAACAAATCACTGCGGCACTCCAGTAGTACAGGGATATTTGTAGGATTTAATTAACACCTCTACATAGTTCTCTCTACCGGTAAGATAAGATTTAAAAAGTTCAACGATCTCTCCACATAGACCGAAACGACCAAGCTTACGGACAATCAAAGAATGCTGCACTTGGTCAAACGCTTTAGAAAAATCGACGTATCAACCTGGATTCTGTCATCAATAGAATTTTAAACGTAATCGGTAAACATACATAAGTTAGTAGCTATAGATTTACCACGCATAAATGCGTGTTGGTAAGGAGTAATACTGGTAGAAATATGTCTATACATACGTTCAAATAGTACAAATTAAAATATTTTCGATATATTGCATATAATGGATGTTAGGGTTCTACTAGTTTGCAGAACAGTTTGCCGGCGAGAAAACACAAAAGAGGCATTTGGTTATTTTAAAATAGTTTATCTTCAAACTAAATAGTCATACAGACAAATGTATGTATAAACACATAAAAATAAATATGTATATTTCACATATAATCGCAACTTAAAGTCTTTCAGTAGGACATTATTGTCTATGTGCACATTTGATGTATACGTTCGTATAACACCGTACACGCGCTGTGGGGCTGTTGGACCTGATATCCGAAGTTGGCTGGGCGCAACCGTCTTTTGCATATAAGCGAAAACACGGCCACCGGATACCTTTCCAACTTGTCTTCGTACCCAGCCCCTTATATGTGCGCTCGGTTTTGGTTTCGCGGTGAGTGCACTGACGCGGTAGCGGGTAGGCAGCAGGCGGGCGCGCGGTTCGGCAAGCGGTTGTAGCCCGTCACATGTCCAGGGTACAGACGGGTTTCGGATCGACGTCCGTTGCTATATGTACTTTTCGACGCGCACAAAACAGTCCTTAACAATGGATATCGGTCGATAATTAACAATTTCACTCCTATCACCAGATTTGAAAACAGGTGTAATACGTGAGGTCTTGCAGCAATTAGGAAACCTCTCAAATTTAACAATGAGATTGAAAATATATAAAAGCGGATGCTGCAGTACAAATCTACAGTCTTTCACAAGGAAAGAAGGTATCGAATCGGTACCAATAGTAAAACTAGATTTAACGCAATTAATAGCACCAAGAACTTCGTTAAGATCAAATTCTTTTATATAAATTACAGGACAGTCATCCCCACCGGGATCCTTAGAATTAATGTTTTGCATAAATACCGACTTAATATGTCAAGCAACAGTTTTGCAGTAGTAATTTAAATAATTAGGAATTTTGTTTAAAGTATCACAAAATTTGCTAGGGGTTAAGTTTATTTGCCGGTAAAATGCATTCCTACATTTAAAAAGTATTAAGAAGAATGGGAGCCATGTAATTAACTATAATTAATTATCTATTGGTGATGCTTTTGAAATGTATAGGCTATTTGAAATGTTATGTATGTACGAGAGGTTATCTACTTTAAAATGAATATGTATGTTGTATTATAATTGTATAGCCACACGTGAATTACAAACTTGACCGAAAACCTATTTACAATAATGGAGCATATTTTCACATATAATACCTGCAAAAACCAGTTTGACAACGAACAAATCTCAAGGCAATGTTACTATTTATCAAATAGGGTCACATCAGTAACCTATTTATATATTCAGAGATTTTATTTTCTCTGTGTAAGCCAATTATTATTTTTGTATATCTACATATTTGTATCAATGAAAAAGATTTAGGAAACGATTAATATAAATATAACAATATCTTTCAGTTTTTAAAGCAATATTTTTTAGAATTCCTTATAAATCTAATTGTTAACTCTGCGGAAGTAAAGATTCATATAGGGTATGTAACTTTGTTTACACATAATTAGTAATACTCATTATTAATTTTTCTTTGAAATAGTTATACTCCATGTTGTAACTTCCATCTTACAAACATTTCAAATATTAAAATTAATAAACTCTTCTTTTTCCTATATTTTACAAATGTATAATGGTTTGCGTTTATATTGAACAGGTTATCTTTAGTGTGTTTAAGTCTTAAAATTCCAGATTCAAGTTTTAATTTTATTATTCTAGCTATTTGTTTTTTTATACATCTTTAATTTTACATGTTTCATTTAAGAAAATATATGTAGGTGTTACAGTAAATAGTTGTTTTAAATTGTTTTTCTTATTTACTTTATGATAGTGTTATAGATTAGAAAATATATATATACTTGAGTTGTAAAAGCAAATAGTACCAATCAACGGGTTTCTTTCCCAACACTACTATCATTAGATTGCATTGTCATTTCATGCTACATTTATATAATAGTTATTACATATGGAAGGTATAAATGGTCTGTCATGTGGGTAAATCAAATTACAATGACGCATGTATATTAAATTTTCAAATTTCCTTCTACATTTCTTTTGTATTATGTATAATGACCTTGATAGCAATATTTCAATCTGTTCTCGTAATACAAGCGGTGAAATAAATTATTTCTATTTTTACTTCTCACGGAATATGAGATCGCGCGCTTTGAATATATAGCAGGTGTACGTTTAGTTGCCTATGGATTGTCTTAAACCTAACCGTCGGGGCTCCATACAGAGTTCTCGAGGTAACTCATATACCCCTGAGGAAGGTCCCCGGATCCATGGCAGAGAGTGCCGCTGGTTGAGCCAGTTTTAGCCGTAGACAATGTCGATGTAGGGTAGGAGGAATCTAATTCCGATCTGCGCACGATAGTCTACGGTAGTTGGTCAGAGCAAAGGGATGCTAGGATTCCGTTGTTGGATAACAAAACGGGGCCTGTTCTAAGAGAATCCAATTTTTTGTTATTTATTCCGCCAAAGCCATCATGGCAAGGATATATTAATGATTATCATAAAATAAATAACAGAAAATGATTTACGGAATAAATTCAATATTATAGGGAATTTAAATTATTTGGCCATTCCTAATATGATAATTATAAATATTTATTAATTATTTTAATCAGAATAATACATGTACATTAATTATTTCAATTACTAACTTTATGTCTATTTACCTTACTTATGTAATATAATAATTTCTAATTTTTAATCTAAAGAAAGTTCCCGTGCTTTAATCATTTCAACAAGAACATACGGCATGTATCGTGGCAAAGATTTCGTAGAAATCAAGAAAAACAGCTTTTCTGTATACTGTAGTTGTTTTGCCGCATACTAGATTGACAAAAAATATATAATCTGGGCCTTTACTACTGTAAGCGGTATTGTTAGAAATACTTTATCATTACACGTTTTTACTTTCAGCATTTTTGTTTACACGTATATGAAAAGTGGTTTAAGTTACAAAAGGTACATACCTAAAGTATTTCAATGAATAATAATTTTGCATTCACGTTAACATCGGTTTTCATATAGTGAAGCATCTATTTATTTACCAGAATATTTTTTTAATAAAATTTCATTATTATTTTATTATTCATATTTTATTAATTAACCTATAGTCAAACTAGGATTTTATTTATATAACTGAAGAGCACGTATGATAGCGATGGGATATCGTTGCAAAAAAAGTATATAATATAAGGATGATTATTACGGTGGCACCCAAAAATCAAAAATTCAACGTCAACTTCTCTGGACGTAATATAAAGTAGTTGTACCTTTAACACAACAGAGTCGTTGATCTAGCGATTGTGCTTATTGTAGACAAACTAACTTTAATTACGCTATATTTTGTTCACCGAACACAATGATCAGGTGATGATCAGGCATCGTGCACGTGCAAAGCCGGTTTTGCACTGGAAAACAGAAAAAATTGTTATTTCCAACCAGCTATGACTATTTGTAAGCTATTTCGGAAACATATGCGTTTTGATAATGAAAAAAACTTTCATTTTCTGTTTTTGCTGTCTATTGCAATTTGATTTTTATTTTAAGGTGATTCCAGCAATAAACTATGCGCCGATACATTTTTATACGGTTAATTTTAAGGTGGAGCAAATAAATAATAATATGGCGTAGGTGGAAAATTAGAATATTAAAGAAGGGTGATCGGCTCAAAGGAATATAATTTTTCTTAGTAAAACGGTGTTTAATATGTTATTGTTTAATATGTACTTGTGCCGTAATAAAAAGAAATCACAGATTTTTTTTATTTAGATATTTTAATTATGGATGTGTTTATGCTTATGAAAAAATGATTAATAAACAGTATGTGCTTAGTCACCCTTAAAATTAAAACATTACAAAAAAACAACACCAAAAAGGGCACTCAACGTTCTGTATATTGTACTTTTATTATAAATACAAAGTATATTGACACTAAAGATTGCAAGGACTGTGGGGCAGCACAATTAACACTTATATTGACACTGTTTTACCTTGCCTGTTATATTTTGTGTGCTAGTCTTAAAAATAGATACAAATATGGAATGTAGAGGAAAAAGACGAGATCAAAACTGAATGAAAAAACTGAAACAAAATGAATAAATCCACGACGGCGACGTCGCAGAGGAATAAAGAAGTTATTTTGTGGTTATGTTTGATTATATATAAACATTGCGCATCCTTGGTATGCAATACAGCGATGTATTATACATTTTGTTATACATTTTAAATCAATGAATTTAATTTATCTTTCTGTCCTATATTAGCCGTGCAATTGTTATATTTGTTTTTAGCAAGAAACAGAAATTTATTTAAACATTCTATAGCATTATTCGAATAATCTTAAAGGGCGCCTTTTAATACGACTTTTTAATTTACATCGTTTGCAATGATTTTTTCGGGAGTTCTTACCAACCCATAGAAAGCTTAGTTTTCGTATCACGCATTTTTTGCACTCCATGTGTTCGGTGAATAAAGTATAGAAATATTCTTGCATTGACACAATTTAACAATTGATAGAAACCTTGATGTGATAGAAAGAAAACTGTATTTTACATTTTACCAAATATTTTTGCTGGATTTCCGTTTTTTTGGTTAATTTAAAACATTTCTTTAAAAAAAAAAATAGTGTTAGTTTCATAGTATCTTAACAAGGCTGTCGCTATTTATTTAACGGATGCAAAATTAAACCGAGCCGAACCTATCAGAGATTAAGACACAAATCCCGATACACGGACACGATCCCCTATAACATCTATGTAAGTAGTTAGTTAACTGCGAACTTCCAATAATCCCGAACCGAGTCAACGTTATTGTCTGCCATAAGCAGTTAGGGCAGAGGTCCGGATTACCTCGCAGCCATAATCAAAATCTACGGCTCGATGCAATGTTACTGACAAAGTTTCACATTATCGCGAGGTTATTACGTTTCGATTAAGATTAAGTGGGAATAGTTCTCGAATGGGTGTAATCCGTTCCACGCGCAAAGTTACCTATCAATTCCAGATCGCTGCGCCGAATCGCTCCGTCCATTTGCGGTGAGGAGTTCATTTGCAAAAACAAATAGGGCAGGTGAACCTTTTGCGAACACGTTGAAACTTTCGTTCGTTTGGGCAATATGTATACTATCGAATGTACGTACTTGCATGACCTTGTTGGCAGGGTCTTCAGTGAACACAAATGATTTTTCATTGTGATTAACTGCTTTTGTAGTGCTTTTGTTCCTCGGAAATTTGTTTTCGGCCGAGATCTCTGCTGTTTGGATACGTTGTTGAGAATATTGTATTCATATCTTTTTATGCACAAAGTGGTTGCGTTCATCACACAAAGAAATAAACAATAAAAAATAATAAAATGACATATGGTTACACATATTTGTTTCAATCAAACCTATTCGTTAAATATTCCTCTATGCTGATATTAACATGTGCAAATTTCATAACCGGTCAATTAATAACAACTATTAATACGGCTAACCATGAAGACTCAACACATCATAAAAATACTTTTTACTACTTATATATCATAAAATATATAATATACTAAGGCTTAATAATAAAATAAGCAAACTAATTCAAATTAATATCTAAATAAAACGAAATTAGCTTATTAGATAGATGCAAACATTCAATTTTTAGCTTTCAAGGTGTGTGCATTCAGTACAAAACAATAAAAAGAGACAACGAAGTTCATTTCTTAACTTTCTTTTAGTAACTGTAAGAGATAGTACCGTACAGGTATTTATTTATAATTAGTTAATTCAAGTCATCATCATGCGATATATCTTATCCTTCACCTTTGTTAACACATTGTAACCATTAGTCCAAACAACTCCTAACGTTTTCTGAACATTGTTCATAATCACCAGCCTTCTCTTTGTCAGATCTCCCTGAACCACGGCTATAGTTTTTTCTTATATTGATAGATCACTTGCTTAGCCCTACGATTAACCAACGATTTAATTTACGATTAACGATTAACTTCGGTCGAGCACCGTTTTACCCAAGCGATAGCAATTGTCGATCGTTGTCTTGTCATCGATATTCTCATTATTAGATTCTGGAATACCGTATACCTTCAAGTTAGTGATTCGAGAAAATTGCTCGAGAGAGTCCATCTTTTCATACGCCTTTCAAGCTTATGGTAAGCTCATCTTACGCTCATACTCCTTGAGGATAGTTGTAATTTTAGTAGCAACTTAAATTACCGATCTTATCAAGGAGAGCGTTCGATTTAGGCACCCTTTGTTTAAAGACGGAAATGATTAGAAAATACAAATTTATTATTTATTATTTTGAAAATGGTGTCTGGCCTGTTTCAGCCAATCTTGGCTTTATCAGTTGCTTCTCTCTCAGCTTAGCCATCGCTTCGTTCTTGGTTGCGAAGCACAGCTTGGCAGCCTTTGTCAAGCAAAAAATATTATAATATTACAATTGCTCGCCAAGAACCAAGTTAATATGGAAGACTTTCAACATTTAAGGTTAATGGTCGTATTTTTAGTTCATAATAAAATAATTTTGTTAAGATGGAAACAAATGACACATATACATAAATACAATTGACATGCCATTAATTACTGAAGATACATTTAACTTAGCCGGTTAATTCACACAATTTTCAATTCGGTCCTGAGCCGGTTAAGTCACGCAAGTTTTCAATTCGGTGTTAGGCGACAGTTTTTGACTATGTTGTCAGCCAGGTAACTCACAGAGTTGCACGTGGAGCGATTCTCCAAATGTTATAACACAATTTACTTTCCTTCTACACCACATATGGGTTCAAAACCGGGACGAAAAGTAATACATTGAATGGCTTATAAATTTATCGATGGTTATACTGTGTTGCTTTGGATTGGGTCATACTGTAGGTATATAAGTATTTTTCAATATGAACTTATTGTTATAGAGAACGTAATACTATACGATTACGGAAAAGATCATTTAAATTATATAGTCAGTTTATTCCTAAGATTCTCGGTAGGTATTCCAACCATATATGATAAGTAGCAAATGATCGATTTTGGTATTATGTGTAAAACTCTCCATAGGAAGGATCATAAATTTATCAAAATATGAAATCGGTAGGGACAGAAATGGGAGATCGCATACATCTATTGACCGTTCGATATCTCATTTGCGGCTTGAAGTTACGACATTGATCATTACAGTTGTCCATAAATTGCAGGCTTCTTTCCGTCTGTCGTCCTCCGAGAGAAGCGATCAGATCGAACTTGGAACGAATTCGACAGAGGGCGGTGCAGCATAAAAATTGATGGCGAACGTACGACAGTAGCGGCCACCTCAATTTTTTTCGCTGAACGCGCCCCACTTTACTACCATCCCACAGCAATCGATTTCACTGAAGTACATCCGATAGAAGCAGTGGAGCAGATACATATATTTTTGTATCTGTTCTATTTCCCACAACCCACGAATAATTCAATTAAAGATCTGGTGCCTTAAAACATATGAAAGTATTACAACGAATTTGTCCGCGCTAATACGAACTTATTTTTCATTGTCACGAGATGTGACGTCGCTAGCGAAATGCGTGTGTTATTTCCGCGTTTAAAAGAGGGGTGGGATTAAAAAAAATGTCACGCTCGACCCCGTTATGGAGGCCCCACGTGCGACATACATAAATTGGAAAATAAAGCCGAGATTCGAATTTAAGCGACCGTGAAGACTCATTAGTACCTTTCAGTCCATTTACTAATTGCCGAAGCCTAAGGGAATTCCGAGTCTGATGGATTCGATTTGGCCATGTGTGGGAGGCACGTCGGATTACGATGTCTAATTCCTATTTTTAGATCCATGCAATTTCCTTATAGGTTTTATTAAATTCAACCCATAAAGGGTTTGCGAATAACATCCGTCGATTAGGTTGTAGCGTGGCCTTAATCCATTAATTCCATTCATTAAAATTTTATTGAATACCTATAATGAAGATTGACAGTAAATCGTTCACTAGGTGTTAAAGGTTCCCAGTTACAAATGCTATTAAATTAATTAATTAGTTGTCATATGTATTATCAAATAATAAATCCAAAATCTAAGGTTGATATTTTGCAAAATAACTTGTGGTCTAAGATAAGGAACAAAGCTAAATTTAACGTATTCAAAGTAATTCCCATTCAATAAATATTTGCAAAGAAAATAGTGTTAGAAAAGTACATAGCTACGTTGTTTTACATGGTCACTATTGAATAGTGACAAGAATATCCTACATATGTGGTCAGATCTTCAAAATTCTGGAATAGTCTATAGATAGTCACAACCTTCGAATGCAGTACCGAGCTTACGAGAATTCGATGCACGGTTGCCAATCGTCGAATCAGCTGTACATTATTACTGCCGGTTTCAGTATTTGGGTTTCTGACAGTTAAAATGCACATTTTGAGAAAAACAGTAGGTTATAAAAAAACATAATTTTTTTATTTAAGAATCAGTGAAAAAGCCCATAATTTTATCATTACCCAACATTAACGCAATTTACATTTCGAATATGTCTCATATGTCTTGTTTCATCTTTTAGTTAGTCGATGAATCAGTTTGATCTTCAGATGATGACGAATCTGTTACATGATAATAAATTCTTCAATGTCATCTTGCAAATTATCCACTATCCACGTTTCCTATTCAATATTTTTTACATGTTTGGTGTAGTTTTGCCAATTATCAACTGTAACAGTGCTATATGCTTTTCGAATTAATTCCATGGTTACTTTAAATGTGGTATTATTTATTTTTATATAGTTTTTAACTTGTGCCCATACCTACCATTTCAATAAGATTTAACTCGCAGTGGTAAGGTGGTAATCGAAGAACTGCATGACCTTCTTCTTTTGCAAGCTCGTCAATCCTGCTTTTATCATACTGCGGTTTAATTTGTGACACGCAAAACAGCAAGTTCCTTTGTAGCATATCGTCAGTGGTTGGTATTTTTTCTATTTTTCTGCAGTGTTAGGAAGAATTGCCAAGAACACTTACTGACTTCTGCGGTATATTTTAAAGTAATTTCTTCGACATATATTATAGTTCGACCTGAAACAATTTAAAAGTTATAGGCTTGTGTGTTTTCATCATATGCTTGTAATCGGTCGTTTACTTGTATGTCTTTCCTTTTTATGTTTTTTTTGGACTTGATAATAAGACAGACAGATAGGTATTGTTACTGACGCCGACATATTATGTAAATAAGTTGCAACATAGCAATCGGAAGTGAAAACAGCGTTAATGACAGCAACTAAGGATAGTAAGAGATAAAAGTTGCTATTCTATCCCATACTGCATTTGGAAGTTGAGACGATTTAGAGGTAAGTAAAAGCGTCAACAGTTAGCTACTTTTTAACATAATCGCCGTCAATGTTAACTTATCTCAGCGAGGCATAAGCTTATGAAACCATCTTCGTGAAAGCTGCGATCCAAATTTGTAAAATACTGCTGTACTTCCTCTTGAACTTCGTCATCGTCTCAAACCATTTACCCGACAAATGAGCTTTCAGCGGTCCAAACAAATGAAAATCAGAAGGAGCTAGGTCTAGATTCTCATCCGTTTTCGTTGTTGATGGCTTTTTTCGCACACCTTCGGGATCATCGTTCAGACCTGTGCGTCCGCTTTGGACTGTTTACACCAATTACTAACTTGTTTTCGACTCATAACGCCTTCTTCGCAAGTCTTTTATGAATTTGGGTAGGTGTCTCATTATTTGAATGCAAAAAACGAATGACCGCTGGGCACTTCAAACTTTCAATCGGAACTGACATTGTGCGGCTATCACTGCACACGCTGTAGTGAACCTAAGGAAATAGAATGCCACCTATGCAGTACTATTGCACATCTAAAATGTTTCTAACGAGCACATAAGATAAACTAGATAAATACCAAAATGGCAGTATTATAATGTAAGCGGTACATAGTAATGCACTAGTAAATACATTTTAAAACCTACTGGGGTGTAATTATTGTTCTTGAGACACACTGTACAAGCTTTGTTTTTCTTTAAAACTCATCACGTTATTACAACTAAGATTAAATTAGTTTCTCATAAATACTGTTGTTTAAAGATGCAAAAAATAATATTACAGTAAAATGTGTAAACCTGACACTTTTACACGCTTCATTAAATCTGCAAATACCCAATTCCAAAAAGCTTGGCAAAAACGGTAACGCCATTTCTTCTCGATCTTTTTTTTTCTATTCTATCACCTCTTTATTTCTACGTTTCCCCGACAAAAACAGAATCCCATCGCACGGTGCCGAGTTAATTCGAAATCGATGAAGTAATAAATTCATTCTACCCAACGTTTGTTTCAATTTGGCCATTCGTCGTCCTCTATGCTCTACACGTACGCCTACAAGTGAATGGACAGAGACGGAAATAGACCGAAATCTGCTTCTGCGAAGCCCGCTCACACTTACACGGACTGCGAAGTTTCCATTTATCAGTTGCGATCGGTGGTGTGCCGGAACTTTACCCCAATTAACACCGATTAAAACCGAGCTTTGTCAATCAGTTCGCTCTCATCCTCCGCTGTTCTGTTTCGTGTGGTTTTTCCATAAGCTACTTTAACGTGCTTCCCTTTCTGTCTTATGTTTGAAGTTTTTACTGGATGTAGCTGTTATATAGTTTTTGGGCTGTTATCTAAGATTTAGTACTTGCTCCAATTTGATGACCAAATCTTAAAATGTCTTTATGGTATTTTATTTAAACAAACAATCCTCTTCCGGTTATAACTTTATTATTGCTTATTTTCAGCGTCGAAAGCTTCCTTCTGTGTAAAAATATCTTCGCAAAAATAGAAATGTTTATGCCATTATTAACGTTCTGATGGTGAGTCCTAATTTATTTTTATAACAACTTTCCAAAGTTTATAAGTCTGTTAACCTATAATAGCTGCAGTTTCAACGGGAATAATGGAACACTGGGCTATTATAAAATTAATGAGAGCCCGTGTAAATATTAGTTTAATTTTGTGCATACTTACATATTTCGCTCGTCAATCTTGTTTTTTTAGGCACTGATTTATGGGAAAGGATTCAATTTTGGAAAGTTTATTTATGGAATGCGCGTGATATAATTAGGTAAAACGTGTTCTGGTAATTTTGGAACATGTGGCGATTCATTATCTCGATGGTTGTTTAGAATGTTAGCGGTGCGTTTAATAACTAATTTCCGTAAGAGTTTTTGCTTTTGTTCTATTTTTACAATTCTAAATTTATGCGTATCCTTAATGTATGACTGGTTAACACTGTTTTAATAATCGTATTTCATCTATAATCTGCTACAACTAATTATGTTTTGTTGATTAAAGTATTACCACAACAGTTTTTTTTTCTGTTTTCGTATGTGTCCTACTTTGTTACATACATATGCAATCATTCGCATGTCGCCCATTTAATTAATGAGCTAAATTTAGTGATCATATCTTATATCATAAAAATATAGCAGAAACACATTTTTTAGGTTACAATATTGGAATTTTGATAAGATCAGATATTCAGATTCAGATATTTTGAAGATAAATTTAGAGAAATTTAGGGAACTGCTGGTATTTAAAGTACAGTTTACTCAATCACGTATTCGTACAACCTTAGTATCCACAGATACACAGAAAAACAATTAAATTGACACTATTTGCGGAGAAACACTCCCACACCATGACGGATCCGCCACCATATTTTACCGTAGGCTGCAACTTTCTCTGGAGGAGGCTTGGGCCATACAATTTGGAAGCTATTAAATTTACTTTCATCGGTGAATATCACGTTTTCCAAAGGCATAGGTTTCAGATGCATGTTCTTTGGCAAACGTTAAACGCTTACGTCTATTAGCTTCACTAATAAAAGGCTTTCTAACCGCTACACGGCCATGGTAATTGTGCCTTCGTAAAACATTGCGTATTGTTTCCGCATATACCGTTTTGCCAGTATCACTATTAAATTTTGCTTTTGGTGCGGATATTTACGGATATAACTGTACTTCATTTAATATTTTTCGCTCAACAAGTTCGGTTAATAGTTTTCTGTTACAATTTCTCGGTTTGTTTGGTATTCTGGTTTGTGTTTTATATCGTTTAATAATGCTATGAACTGTAGAGCGACTTCGGTTAAGGATTTCGCTGATTTCTCTCAAACATTTTGCGACTTCGTGGTGATAAACTATAAGTTTTCGTATGTCTTCAGAGGTTTCTTTACCTTTTCTTCCCGTTTTGGCAAAATTAATCTTAATTTGACTACAAACTAACTCCAACTAATAACAAGTTCTCCAATACATATTTCATTTGTTTTATTTCTAAGAATATGCGATATATATTTCATATATCAAGAAGCAATAGAGTTTAGTGTACGAATACTAATTTAACTTTGAATTTATTTGTTTTTGTTTTCTCCTTTAATTTAATATTTTCCTAGTAACATCACATTATAAAGATAATTAGTTACTCATATTAGGAGTAAGCGTATTTCCTATATAAAACCAATAAATATTTTCCTAAAAACCATTGTTTTTTGTTGTTTCCCTGTATACTAAAGTTGTACGAATTTGAGATTGAGTAACTGTATATCACTTGATAGATTATCGTCGATTGAAAAACCCAAGATCTAATATGATGTTGTTAACTTCACTGTAATTACTTTATTTAGAGGAAGGCAAGGTATATTACATCATAATTAAATTCGACAATTTATTTACAACGTACTTTTTTTATTGTATTTTGTAAATCGTCTTCTATTTTCTCATTGCAACAACAAGAACGGTTTTCTTACAAGTTGTTCTCCAGATTTCTACGATTTTGCGATGCATTTCGAGATAGTCGTTATGAAGCTGTAGATCTTCTTATTTCTACTTCAAGTGAACTTGCACATTAGATTTCAAACTCAGATACACAACAATGCAATTTAATTGTAATCTCGGCAATTTTATTTCGTATGTTTATTTACGATTGAAATAGAAAATAAGGGAATTAATTCACAAACGCCGCTAAACGTAGACGCTCATCATCAAACAACCGCGAAATGATAAACCAACAGCCCCAACAACAGCGAACGGAGTATGAATATTGCATAAATAAATTTCATTGTACCTCGCGCATTTCCAGTCTACGTAATTTATGGACGCTTTTGCTCCGATAGTACGAAGTATGTGTGCCGATAAGTACGGAGGCGCGCAAGCTAAAATTAAACGTCTCTAGGTCGACCGACCGCATTGTAAATAAATCTACTTAAGCGTTAAATGGTGGCCGCTAAGTGTTGTATCGCTTGTCCCGTACACATGTGTGTAATCTCGTAAACGGACGGAATAGCCCTGGAATCGATACTTCTGTCGGCATAACGGCGCGAAAATACTTCGCGGACTATAAATTTTTACAGCCGATATGTAACGTCGGACTTACTGCGATGAGAGCCGTTGCGAGGGCTATTTTTTTATTGGGGAATACAACTGGCTTCCATAAAAAAATCTGCCATATTTTGCGAAGAGCAAGTCGCTATAAAGATAATATTTTGACATTTATGTGGCGTTCTAGAGTTGCGCCCGAGTCGGAAATTATTCACATGTAGATATCTCTGCAAGGATACGGCTTCGGGTTGTTTAAAAATGGGGACTATTTTGAGTTGGAAATATGAAAAATTTTAGTAGGCACATCGCTTATGGAAAATGGTAATTCTAAATTTGAAATAATTTACCGTGATGTCTGAGTATTACTAAGCTGTATCTTAAGTATGGTTGAAAGTTTAACAGTTGCAGTAGTAGAGTAGAGATCTTAGGAATCAGAATGCTGTTTATACTACACGCTAGCTATGGAGGCAATGGATCTGAGGTGGGGAAGATGGCAGAGGCCAAACTCACTTGGGCCACCCACACTGGTTGCGTGTGTGTGTGTGAAGTGTATGGCTTGTTATTGCCTCTCCTCGCCAAAAGAGGCCAGCAGTGTTGATTTTCTCCGACACTGAAGGGTACCGAGAGAGGTACCGATTACCAGCTGCGATCGACTTAAAAATTGATCACCGGAATAGAGATTCGAACCTTCGACATCCCCCACATATGCGTAGCGCTCTTATCGTTGCGCTATCCCAGCATACACATTAGCTACGTATGAACTCACTCTATCTGAAATGAATTGGATTCGTCTTTCGCACTCTACATATCTTCACAGCGGTGAAAGGAACAGAACCAATCAGAAGTTAGCGATCTAATCGAACACAGTCACAATGTTTTCCAAACAGGTGGCCTCGAGGTCGGATAGCACGAAACTGTCACCAAGGACTTCAAAAAATGTCTAACTCCTCCCTGATTTCAGTGTTGCTCGGGTATTCTAACCAAGTATATTATTTAGTCCTTTAGAATTTCGTTTCGGCAGCTTGTACTATTGATTTATCTTTCTTTCTCATTATGGATCTTATATTAGGCAAGTCCTCAGTAAAAAGTAGGATGGTGGTATAGGATTTCCCACTGAGTAGAACATTATACATATCCTCGCAAATTCAATAATAGCTTAGGAATCTAAAATGTTTAAAATAAAAATATCCTTACCACCTTGTTGAGTAAAGAACTCTGAATACGTATTCCGGCAACTAAGTTGCCATCCTCAGCAGAAAACTACAAAGGAAAATAATGTCAGACGTAGCACTCTGGGAGAAATGCACCTCACAAAAATGGTGTTCTGTGAGGTGCATTTCTCCCAGAGTTCTACGTCTGAGATTATTTTCCTTTGTAGTTTTCTGCTGAGGATGGCAACTTAGTTGCCGAAATACGTATTCAGAGTTCTTTACTCAAC
>JARFOC010001331.1:57630-85905 GCA_031763485.1 Osmoderma eremita
CTCGCTCTCTGTGCTCGGATTTTACTTGTAATTTTTGACTTCCCAAACATAGTCATTATTTCTCTATTAGTTCTTCTTTGCCGTAATCCCCCTGCCAGTCTGTTTCCACCAAAAATCTTTCTTAATATCTTTCTCTCTCATACTTCTAATTGTCTTTCTTCTAGTTTGTTCATTGTCCATGTTTCACTTGCATATAGCACTACTGGTCGTATTATTGTTTCATACACTCGGATCTTGGTTGCTCTAGATATATTCTTTGTTTTTAACATTCTCATTAGTGACCCCGCAGCACTATTACCTTTTATAATTCTTTTGTTTATTTTGTTTTCTTCTTTCCCATCGCTTGCTATTGTTACGCCCAGATACTCGAAATCATTAGCTTTTTCAAATTTGTACTTCTTTTCTCGTGTTTTGATTCTTATATTTTGATTATCTTTTGCTATTTGAGTTCGCATTTCCATATATTTCATTTTTTCTTCATTTATTACCAGTCCGTATCCGGTATTGGAATAGACGGTTTATTATCTTGAAAAAACGGAAAGAATATTTAACTCAGTTAACTTTCTGTTTATTGGGGTGATTCGGAAGTGAGTCAGGTTACTGTACACCATATCTGTTGAAACTTTATCACTCGAATGCATTCGTTTACAATGCATCATGTTTGTAAAAGATGCCTATTGTATGCAGTACGCAGCTATTTTACATATTGTCAGTTTGTCACATTTACCTAATGTTCCAAGTTTTCTTCAGACATTTAATAATTTTAAATAATAAGAAGACTCAAAACCAACAACTCATGTTTGTAATGTAAAAATATTATACATCTAAATCTACAAAACAAAATTAAAGGTAATAAGTCTAAGAATATAGTATATAAATGAAATATTCCATTATTTTTTATGATGGAAGCGATACATATCAAAGATTCACCCACATCCAGCGCCGCGAAGGCTGCGCCAATATTTGATAAATAGACGTATTAAAATAAAATACATAGGAACTCGGAAACAGGGGGAAACTAAATAAAATTCGAATCACATCCGAGTTAAACCAACAAATTTCCGAGTTACGTTTTGGTTCGCCGGGTGTTTCGACCGCTCCCATACAAAGAGATAAATAATGATGTATTGTTTAGAAGAGGCCGTGGCGGTAGACCTGTATAGAAGGAGGGATGAATCTCCAGTTATTCGAACACGGTTTTCGACGGTCTGCCTTCGTCCTTTTTCCCCATTTTCATGCGAATTTCGGGCGGGCTTCCTTATATAAGCGCGCGCCTTTTTATTTATACGAACGCATTCACAATGGAAAATTTACGAGTGGAACTCGAACCGCGGCCGTGATATGTTTGTATGTATGAATGAAGGGGATTCCTTTTTATTCTGCTTATAAATTTACGATCCCACAGTTGATCGAGGTCGGATTTATTAAGAGCCACCATTACTTTCTCTTCTCTTTCGGTTGTTTCCGGCAAATAGACAAAGGTAAATTGACGATAAAAACGCGACTGAGAAAATATTGTATACTGGAGTTTCGATTTACTCAACAAAAGCGCAGGAAATGTAATGAATGGAGGTATATAGCTTGGTAGAATTGCTTGGTCAGTACAGCGGCTTCAAAAACGTGGGTATCGTCTGCAATTGATATCTAATCCATTAAGATACAATTTATTTAGCTATTTATTAAGCTTGAATGGAATCGGATGCAAATATAATGGAAATAATGTAACCTTAACAAACAATGAATATAAGGTAGTAAGGAAATTACTTTTCTTGCGATGTAAGGCTGGCACAAAGAAAAAACAAGGATTTTAAGCAGAAGGCTTCTCAAGGACCTATGGATTTTTTTTTGAAAAATATGTGTTTCATAATGCCATCCTAGCTTGTACAAAACGGTAGCACTTCTATTCCATCCCAGGCAACGAGTGGGGAAATCAAACCTTACGTCTTACTTATGACAATCAAAGTTTAAATGTTAGCGGTGAAACCAACATTTTTGGTATTTATTTATGGGACGCCTTGTTATGGAAATTAAATTGTGAAAACCTGAGTTTTAAATTAAGTCAATATGCTTTTCAATTCAAATTATTACGCGTGTCCTTAGAACACTAAATTTTAGTTAATTCAATCGAAACAGGCTTACGTTCTTACGCTTGCATAGCATGCGACTTGATCGGCCACAACATCTTAAAAATTAAATTACACAGTTATGGTATTCGGAGTACAGTATTGAGTTTTACATGCAGAAATACGTCATATGCATTCTAAAGTGTCATCGATCAATATTAGCCATTAATTCAAACCCAGTCCCACATGTAATAATGTTCATTAATGATTTACTCAACCACATAACTGGTAGCATTTTATGCAGATGATACCAGTGTAATTATTACAGGTTCGATTATGGAGGAGCTGCAACTGCCGCGGGGTTTTAAACGAATTATACGAACGGTTTTCGCACAATAACTTAATTAATATAAAAATAAATATGTGATAATCTTTAAAAATGTTATATTAGACCTAGGTCGGTTCTCATTCAAATCACGGCTTACTTTTTGGGGACGCCGAGGTAATGACTAAAACAAAACTTACTATGAAAAGAAAAATCGATTGGTGTAATGAATGACTTAACTTCAAGAAAATCTCGCCGGGAGATGTCCTTTTGTTCCTGCGAAAGGTTTTTTGGAACCATCTTCGAGCAGATCCTTCTCATTCCCAATTCATTGATCAAAACCAGATGAACGGTGGTGTGAGACAAATTCAACTGTTCCCCGATCATTCCGACCGTGAACCGACGATCTGAACGCACAAGATCGCGGATTCTGTCGACATTGCCACCGGTTCTTACAGTCGAAGGCCTCCCGCTGCGTGGCTCATCTCCCATCGACTCTTTTCCTTCTGAAAATGCCTTAAACCACCGAAAAACCTGGGCTTTTGACAAAACACTGTCTCCGTAGGTCTGCTGAAGTTTTGCAAAAGTTTCTGTTGCACTTTGCCCAAGTCTGAAGCAAAACCTGATAGGACACCGTTGTTCGAAATTAATGTCTTTCATTTGTAGAACGCACTACGGAAACCGGGTTATATATAATTTATACATTCAAACAGCATCACTTTATGTGGATGAGAATTATAATAAAAGCAAATTATAAATTTCTTATGAACTCTCAATTTCACGACTATAACACAAGACATCCGGGTTTTGTTCGCTATGATCTGGCGAAATCGAATAAATTTCATAAGCCTCGCATAAATATTGTCAAAAAGGTTTTCAACTTAAAGCAACCCGTGGAGGTTCCGTAAGCCACACCTCAAAAATTTTCCCAGTATTTACTGTTTAAGTCGTAATCTCTGCAACACGGAATTGTAATTGCACTTTCAATTTATGTACAGGTATCGGATTCTGAGCCCTCAGTACGGGCTCACTTGTTGCGTGCGTTTTTGTTTGTAATATATCTGTTTTTATTGTCTCCATTGTTTGTATATAATTTAATTAATGTTTTTAATGTATGAATTTTTCTAGCCCAACGATATCGAAATAAATAAACACGGTTTGCCCAGTTACAAATATTACGTAGTAATCGAATTACTTTGTATTTTCCTGTAGTAATAACAATTGTCAATATTGCAATATTGACACAATTGACCAAGTTGTATTGCATAATTCAAATTGAAACAATTGTTACAGTGTAAAATAAATTTGGGAAGGAGATTTTATTATTTTTACTGGATATTTATTACCTGTAGTATATATTTATAGTTTAGAATGTTCTGTTAATCCTCACAAATATATATAGCTCAGATTTGAGTGTAAGATTTGCACGTTCCTATCCTACAAGATTTAATATTTAAAATTATCTGAAAATCATCCTTCCTCTTTAGGTGTTGTATGTATGTATGTAGAGCAAAGGTGATAATACGCTGCGACCTAAAAGATCTATTGTGTCCTCTGGCTGCATTCATAGCTGGTTGTCCAATTCGATTCTTTTAAAAAAGTGCAGAATATCAGAAGGTAAGGTAAGGTTAGGTAACTTTCCCTCTTTAATTCCACTTGGTTCCAGGTGCAGGGCCCTTGAGTTGCACTCAGTGCAGCGCAGTTTGAGAGTAGGTGGATCATCATGTTCCCTACAAAATCTACATTCGACTTCCTTTGTTATTTCAAGCCTACTCAGGTGTCCTATCAGTTTATAGTCGCTTATAGGATCCCTGTCAATATGCGAATATTATTTTTACTTAGGTTGATGCATTCTGTAAATATCTTCAGGTTATAGGTTTCCAGAAGACTTTTAGCTTGCCTCATTCCGTGGAGATTCTCCCAGTATTTGGATTTTCTCTGCTCTTCTTCACTTTTAAGTTTAAGCTATTGTATCCTGCAAAAGGGTTCAGGCCCCACAAATGGTATTCCGGCCCCTTTCCTAGCGAGATTGTCTGTTATTTCGTTACCTTCCACTCCTGTGTGTCCCGGAACTCACAGAAGGGTTACCTTGTTACTTTTGCCTAGTTTTCCTAGACACTCCCAAACCATCTCGGAGCTGATTATATTCGAGCGCAGCGTCCTGATGGCCGATTGACTATCAGACATTATGATAATCTCTGGCTTTTGATAGTTCCTATGAATGATGAACTGGACGCATCTTTCAATAGCGTTTATTTCCGCCTGGAAGATACTAGTGTACGAACTCAAGCTTTCGAAATATGTGGTTCCAGGCCCATATGTCCCTATCCCAGTTCCCTCTGCCGTTTTGGAGCCATCAGTTGTACCATTTGATGGCACATCTGTTAAGTCTCGAGATGGTGTCTCTATCCCATTCGCTTTTGCAGCTAGGTCTTGTGGTAAATTCTTTCACAAAGCTGAACTTTTTTGGCATATCGTCCTGGGACATGCCCCAGGATTGATTATTTTCAGGAAGCTGAGGCCTGTGCCCAACCATTTTGCGTGTGGTCCTTTTGGCTTTTTAGGTATATAAATATATAACAACTCGCGTTTATATTTAAAAGATATTCCGTTTCTTAAATTTATTTCTCAATTAATTTATTATAATTTTGAATAATTCTTATAAAATGTAAATTCTTATAAACGACACGTGAAACTGTGTTTACAAGAATTGTAAATTGAACATGTATTATTAGAATCACTGTGCTATAGAAAGGAACATACTATAAAGAAAAATATATTTATAACTGTGTTTGTTAATAACTTTTGCAATTTAACTTAGTGGAAATTTAAAAAGCGTGCCTTTTGGATAATGCTTAACCCAAGTTAAAGTAATTATTCTAATTTAAACTGTTTAATTTAAAAATGTGATAAAATATCGTTTTAAAACTAGAGCATAAAAAAATTGATATAAAATTATCATTATTTTGCACTCTAGACATTACACATCGAGTTTCTTTAACGTTACCTTGAATTTTAATCCAGAATATTCTTGATTGAGTTGTAAATTTTCACATTACTTAGGCTTCACATACTTCTGATTCTATAGAATCTTTCTCGTTAAATGTGTAGTGTTGTGTGTTCGTAGATATTTTTGCTGTTAATTTTGTATACGTCTTTTGCTTTTCAATTCTATTCAATTGGCGTCAAAATTTTCTACTTTACCACTATTTTAACACATAAAAATATTTGTTGTTATGGAAGATGATTTTAAAAAATGCGAAGTTTCAAAAATTCCATTTTTAGTCAGTTTGGTTTAATATACGAGTGAATAATGCCATTTTTCCTTAAAAACAACAGTGACTGTCTTTGTTTTCTTATTATTATAATTAGATTTTTTCTATAGCTTGGCTATTCTATGTTGATTCTATGTAGATTTCGTATTGCTTAGATTAGATTAACACCGTTTCATTTCATGGAACAGCATTTACTCGCCTTAAGTTAGATAGGGTGTCCGTGGTAATCGGAAATCGAGTTCGGACAACAAATATTTTGTTTGAATTTATCCCTGGTTCGCGTAAGGACCCTGTTTGTGCAATATTTCATTCAATTAAAATTCCCGGTGACCTGCTACCGGTCGCCGGGTGTATATTATAAATTTTGATTAGGTGCCACTATCAGCACTCAGACGAGCCGGGTGCGCAGAGATTGGAGGGTAGCCTAATACGGAACGTGGCCATAAATTCTCATATTTACTCGCACGTGGTGGCGGGTGCGTTTGGATCTCAGTGTGCACGTTTCCTTCTCGGTAAACAACAGGTTGGGCAGCAAAGGGCACAAGGAAACTAATCTACCCCGATCTTAAATAATTAATAGTGTTTGCGCTCTATTTATACGGTGGACCGAGGTGAAACGGACTTACGTAGTGGCTATTTACTTTATGTCCCGCCGTGATTGAAATTATTAATCTTTTTAATTAAAGTGTTGGTTTATGTTATTCGTAAACAATAGAAACAAGCAAGTATTGTTGGGTGGTAAATGAAGATTAATTGAAATGTAGACAAAGGAAGTTGAAACTGGACTTTCCTGTGTGGTTGCTTTTCTACATAAGTACATAGATAAAAATTTGAAGGAAGTTATAGACAGACCTTATTATTATAACCAAACCTTATTTATAATCAACTGTCTTCTTACATACCTTATTTATAACCAATTGTCTTTTAACACATTTATATTATTTATTAAATATTGTTATTTATTATTCTAAAACTCATATTATTATATTTATCGCTCAATTAATTCATCAATAACTATCGAGGTCCTAGTAACTTCCTTGTATAATATTAGACAACAAACCGCTTACTACATCGCGACAGTCTCTTTCGCTTGTAGATAATAGGTAGCGGTTTTCATTCGCTACGATTTGTAAAGTGGTGCAACTATTTTGCCCACTTCACCACTTAATGCAAACAATCCAGGGACACTACATAAAACGATGCAAAACCCTAAAGAAAATGCGTTGAATACCAGTACCAGTAATGGATATCACTTGAGGATCATCATACAAGGTTCTTGAAAATTAATGCATTTAAGTCTAATATTTGGTGGAAATACAAGGACTACATAACTCACGCTTTTTCGTTGTTCTATTACCTTGCGTGTAAAGCAAGCATCCAAGTTATGACCAGATTTAGCACAGAAGCCGCAACATCTTCCATCATAGTAGTTCATGTGTTGTACCAGTACATGCCCGTTTAAGCTCATGACAATATTTCTGTACATGACCCACTTGGCTTCAAGTAAAGCATTTTTTACTGTTCACTTTATGGTCAAGTTTAGAACTTTCTTGATTTGTTCGCCATCAACACTGTTATTTGCTTGAAAAGATCTATCTTGCTATCTTTTAATATTCTTCGCGTGTTCTCTCCATATTCTCGCATTTATTAATTCACCTAGAAAGACTGGTAAATTTACTTGGCCAGATGAAGTTTCCATAGATTTCACAATTTTCGCAAAACATCTTGTATATGTATATGTATAATACCGAAATTCCAATGCATCTTTGTTTAATTACTTGGAGTACTTTAATTTAATTTAAGGGTGTATTATTCGACTTCTGAAATGTAAAATCAAACACGTCTGTTCTCGGTTAAATTCTATATTCAACTATATTCCTTACAGTTAACCAATTGTGTATGTGACTCATTATCTTTCTTTTTATAATATGCAGATAGAATTTGGGTTCCAACCGATACATGTTTTGCTTAATACGTATTAGATTGAAGATAATATACTGAGTGGTCTCACTGTAGTATGACGAACATGACGCCTCATCAGCTTCTCATTATTACAATTATCAACAGATAAAAATTTGAAGGAACTTATGAATGCAGTCTTTAGAGTAGTTTACTTCTGAAAGTCAAAGCCGGTAAACATATCTTCGATTTCCGTGCCATCTCTACCAAAATATGGTTTTAATTTCGGGCGTTCTGTATTTAAATGGAAAGTAATTCTCTTCGGTCTGCCTTTTTTAGGATAATTTTATGAATACATCTGGTGTATATAGCGCTTGATCTTTTTGACATTAAATAAAACAGCTTCTGTAGGTGATATCGCTATACTTTTATTTTTATTTTAAAGCATATTCGATGATATTGTTTTAAAAATTATATTTGTCAAATAGTGAGAGTAAAGTTGGCTTTCAGGACGGCCATAGTCTGTAGTTTATCGGCATAGACATGTAAGCCCACAAAAATCTAAGGACGTTAAATCAGAGGATCTGGATCGGTTCATGTCACTACCATGCAATATAACAAAGCCTTAGAATTTCCCATCCAATAAATTCAGTGCATCGACCAGTGGGGCACGTTGCGACGTCTTTTTTGTGAGATTTGTGAGATATATACCATTCACATTGGGCTAAATCAAATTGGTGATCACCATCCGATATCGATCATCGTTGGTAGTGAGTACGACTCCTCCGGTATGTTCTGCCGAATCAAAATCCACACCAAATTGAAACTTTTTTTTGGAATCGACTGAGACCTGGTGAATCTCTCATGGCTTTTTTGTTAATGAAGCCACTCAGTCAGGAATGAGCTACGTCACTACAACTACTAGAACTGGTTGGGCTTCAGTTTTTGAATTAATTTGCCCTTTATACAGGTAAAGACCCGACGCATTGAGGTCGGAGAAATGCCGAGGAATGCACTGTCTTGTGGTCTCACGCACACCGTCCCGGATGGAGGCAATATTTTCGATTGATGATGTTCATTATAAAGTTCTGGTGTTTAATTTAAAAGAGACCTATGGTTGGAATTTTGTTTAAGTGATTTAGCAACAAATAAAACTTTCTTACCAATATAATAGATGTGAACACAATTAACGAATAAGAGCAGCAAATTATGGATTATTAAAATCCAAAACAATTATTAAAAGCAATTATGGACGCTATATGATATACATTTCCCCATATTACAACAGCAGAAATCAGCTGCAATATAAGGAAATGTAAAAGTTAAATGGAAGAAAGAAGTGAAAGAGAATAAAGAAGTGTTTCTTCTTAAAATGAAATGAAGAAGGGTGGTGAAAAAGCATGCCAGTAATCAATAGCAATATATATTCAAGTACAGCTTCGAGGATTAGTTCTCGTGCTGCAAATGAAAGAAAAATTTGCAATTTGATGGCTTAATTTCAATAATCTGTTTTCACTTTCTTGAAACTGTTCGTTGAAATTAACATATGCAAATGATAATAGCATTATTTCCATGGAAGAGAAGACTGTTTATTAACAAAATAATTTGAAATATAAATTAGGTAACTTAAAGTAAGTCAAGCGAAAATATAATTTAGTTGCTTTGGAACTTATTCCTTAAGACTAGTCACATATATTCCGAAAATATAACAAAGAAAAAAATGGATACGTTTGGTCCTTTGTAAAGACACATTTGTTATTATTTACTGTTTAGATTTTAGCTTACAAAAGAGTCAGAACGTTCCTTCAGTTTACAATTTGTTTTCCTTTGAAGTGAAGAGATGTTAACGATTTTTGTTTTACATTGCTATATGCACAGTTCATTACAAAAGGTTGTAGGTATTTTTAATTTTTTACATACACATGGTTGTGTGTCGATAAACGAGTAAGTTTTACACTCTCTATTACCAACAGTTTGTAAAATTCCGTATGATAATTAAATGAACATTTCCATAAAACGCAATAAAAATTTTATGTGGTAGTTTATCTACATTATTCTATATTTTAATTTGCAATAAACAATTAAACAACTTGCCCAAATCTTGGAGTTGCTGGAACTCTGTCTAATTTCATTTCCAAGACAAATAATAAAATAAAGAAAAAACTGATATTGGTATGTAATTGGAGGAGTAACACTGGATGGATATGATTTCATATGGGTATTGTAAATTTGCTTGTGAATGTGTGGATTTGTTGTAAAAACAATTGATTAAAATCCCGCAATAATAAGGTATTGTTCTATATTTCCTAATATATTATTTCCCTTCATAGATACTAAAAGTAATTAAATGTATTCCTGTCTACAGTAAAATTTAATAGAACGACGGATTGAACAACTAAAGAGATAATCGCAAATTTGTTATTTTAATTTGTTGTATTAATAAAGAGATTTTGTTGACTCTATAATTTTAAACTGGGTTAATCTCCAGTTAACAGAATCTCTTTATTAATACAACAAATTAAAATAGCTACTTGAATTTTAGAATTTTTTTGACACAATTCCAAATTTTATTTAGCCAAAATATTTTAAGATATTTTTTCCAGTAAATGGTATATTATTGCAGTAATAAAGTGAATTATATATTCAATTACTTTTCTTTACAACAATACGGATTTTGCTGAGACAACGGTGATGCCTTGCCACTGAGAATGAGACCTGGGGTTCCCATAAAATCCATCAAAACAACAATCCATGGACTGGAGGCACACTTTTCGCCAAGAAATAGCGAAGCCAAACCTTCATTAACGCCTTGTAAAATTATGTGCACACTTTTCTGGGATTTTACTAGCGGATTTCATGCCAGGAGGGAAGACAAGTAACGCTAATTCTTATTGCGAAATGCTTGGGAAACTGCGCCGAGCAATGTAGAATAGGTGAGGAGACACGTTCAGTATTGCTCTGACGAAGCAATTTCTGCAGCACTTTGGCTGTAGTCACCTTACACTATAAATATTTCCTTTCGGCCAGCAGTACGATGATGACGACGAGATGAAAGAACCTGTTACAAGATCCTTCTATGAAGAGGGGATAGAAGAGTTGGTACAAAAAACTACGTAGAAGTAAGATCAGTAAAGATAGCAAGGACTGTGGGGTAGCACGAACTACATAGAAAAATAGTAATTCTTTTTTCCAACTTTAGTAATTAATATTATATGTACTTAGTATGTATAATAAAGAAAGTCTAGTTAGAAAGGAACTAGGTTACGGTTACAACGAATTTCCATTTACGTTTACGGAAAGAGGACTCGTACCCAAACTAGAGGAAACGTTGTCGAACCGGTTTTCCGTTTAGGTACCGTGCAGCACGCAAAACGACCAAAAAAGGATCGAATATCTTCAAACGGCTATTACAAGTCGGTAAACTCTTCGGAATGTTCAAATTCGACATGACCCGGAATCAATTTCCAAAGGCGGACGGCGGGAATGTGTCGTGCCTCTCCGTAGTTCCGTCTTCTCTTACCTTCCGGGCAAACACGTCAGGAACGCGATAGATCAAAAGCTCGGACGGATCTTCTGCATATTCCCGTTTGTCGAGATAGATACCACGTGGAGGGCTGGCGTACCGTTGGGAATTGCTCTGGTCGAGTAATTCTTTCGGTTCGGTTGTTAGTGGCGGTGTCGCTTCCTCGTATTCAATTTAATCACTGCTCAATATTAGTAGCAGATATTTTATGAAAAATATAATCAATTAAAAAACTACTCTATACACTTTTTAGTTTCAGTTTTTAGTTGCAATATTTGTAAGCGAGTATCTGAACACATTGTGTTTTAAACTTGTTTTTATGCGATCTTGTTTGGAGAGTATACAATGTTGCATTTTTAAAGTAGGAAAAAATACCAAAATATTCAGTTTTACAGAAGTTTTATTGCAAATGTCCTCCATGTTGATACTATGTTAACTACTATTTCGAACAATTTCCTGCATGCTGATCTCAATAAACAATAATAGAAGAGAACGCCAAAAAGGAATCAACAAGCATTTCCAACGGATACAAATCATCCCAACGAACCTTCAAGCCTGTGTGATATCCACACACCCAAACGTCTGAAAAGAATATGGCCTTGTGATCTGAAAGCGGGATTAAAAAAGCGAAGTCACTTCACTGGATGGTATTCCCCTCAAGTTAAAATGGCCATCAAATTAACTCATGGAACATGTGTTGTATACAGTTTTGTATGTAATTGTACTGATTGCTACAAATTCTCACAAAAAAAGATAAGAATAGCGCGTATGAGTTCACGTACAGCTAAAAATGTTTGGCATCTTGATGGTATGGTTTGCAGTAGAGTGTTGAATAATTATTGTAGAATCATACCTTATTCCTCCTTGGCAGTAGTTTGTAATGCTTGAAGCATCTTCGGTGGCATATTCGTTTCAACAACACGTCCTCCGAAAGCATGTCAAGGCTGGATTACCACTTGGGGAATTGACTGGCTACTCCGTTCTCTCTATACCAATTTCATGAAACCAGTTATTTACGATATTTGATCGATGGAGATTATCATTATCGCCCATAAAAATGAATTGTTCTGCCACTGCTGGTGCGTACAAAAATAAATAGATCACAGACTCTCATCCAGATACCCCTCGCCCCATTTTCTAGGCAATAATGATCGCTGTGTCCTCTAGTGCATGTCCCACCACCCTTATACTGAGGCATTTCCCGGATAAATTACAAGTTATACAGAATACGTTTATTATTTGGCTGCAACGTAAGTCTGGATTATGCAATGTCCGTACATTTGACGCGTTTTTATGCTCTGCAGTAAGAGGAATACAAGCCGATAGTTTCAAACAATTTCTTACTATGTGCGTTGATACTAGCCTTCCAGTGGCAGCAGAAACCTCATTTCGAAACTAACTTGGATTAAGAGTGGGCTTTTTCGTACCAGTTGCGGCAGGTATTGGTCGTCTCTTGGTGTTGTTGATGATGGTCCTTTTCCTTGTCTTCATAGAACATTTCCAGATCCATCGATTTGAAAATATAGAATTTGTGCTTTGGCTCAGTCCAAGGGTTTCAGAAGCAGTTTGTTGTGTTCTTCCGCTTATCCATTGACCTGATGACCGTCTAAGCCTCCTACTCCGACAGATCGTGGTATGCTCCGATTTCGGACGACCCTCAAAATTGCAAATCTCCACTACTAATAAGTGGTAAAATCGGTAAACTTCCATAACTGATCCAGGAGTGTCAAACCGCTCTTTTATACTCTCGAGCGACGATCGCTTTGAAACATGTATCAAAACGTAACATCTGTATATTCGGTTTCCTAGTTTATAAAACATTTGTATGTGTATTAAATGACTACTTTTTCTTATCAATTATGAGGAATGTTCGTTAATTTGAGTGGTGTAGGTTTAACTTAGAGTAAAGAAAATTAATGTTCCCGCAACGCATTTCGATATTGAACAGTAAAATAAATATGTTTGGATGAAAATAAAGACTTCCTTCATTCATTTTTATTTTATTCTTCCATAATACAACCGTTGCCAAATTAGTGTTCATGCATGCTTATTCACATAAAAATGTTTTCCTTTTTTGATCAAAATATAGAGCTAGTTACGGTGATAAAAGCGTTCGTATGCATAAATTTCACGCGAGGGCGACCAAATAATTAGCTACCCGAAAAAAAAGGGAATTCAACCTTTGATATTTGTTCTCGCCGGCTAATTTCATTTGTTAATTTAGCTTAATTGCCTGCACAATATGTATCCGCGTATGTAGCACAGAACCTTGGTGCAATTCGCAGATGATTTGGATTTAAAACGCGAATAATACTGAAAAGAGTTATTTCCATTTTGTTCCGTTGCATGCTACGGTAGTTAGGCTGTATACGGACATAATTTAGTTTCACGAATTGGAAGTGGTAGTGCCAGGATTACAATGCTTTCCTGCTAGCAGAAATTCCGTATTTGAGACCCTATTTCATCAAGCAATAGGCACTTTTAAATATTTCTATTCCCAATAAACTGTTGAGGAATAAGACAAGATGTATGTTTTAGTACTCATATTTAGATTTTCAAAAAAACGTTATACAATATACAAGTGAAAAGTATGTAACAACCTCTCAGCAACTTCTATATCGCGGTGAAATAAGTTTTTGTTCGGGTTACATTCATAGTTTCTCCCGAGTTTTTGAATTGGTTCTTCTCTAATTCAAACATTAGCAAAGAAGGATAGGCAACGTTATAGCATCTAATTAGAGTCGTGGCAAGTTAAGAGTGTGATAATTTACACATCTAGTCCCTATAGATCGTCTCAACCTCCGTATGCAGTATCCATCCAATTCATATGTGTACTCCGAATGTTATGTTAAGTTCCAATTTTCATACTTTCAACTGAATATTGTGTAGGGTACGCTTTTTTTCTAATTTTTCCGATGTGTTTTTTATTTCAATGTATCTTTAGAAACACATAAAATACCCTAATTCCACTTTTCCTAACAATATTATTTTAAATATTATACAGACATCATTTCTTGCGCTTTTTAACATTCACTTTATTGATGTTGAAAAAGGAAATATCAGAAGTTAATTATTGCATACACATTAGAAGCAACACGGCTTTCCTTGGTTTGTTAGTCTGATTGTCTTGCCCAACCTTTATTTTTTAAATATAAATCGCAACGTGGAAAAGTGAAAGGATGAGTGGTCTTTTGTTGTCATATTCAATGATCCAATACTTTGGAACGATTTATCCGAAATATTTTCAAGAGACAGTCACTTGCATGAAGGCTTCCTTTGAGTGTAACATATGTAGTTGGAGTGGAGTGCTGCGTCCCCTGTATCTCTCTCTTGATCAAATAAATATTTTATGTTTATGTACGGAGTATATCGACGTGGTTAGTGTGTGTTTGCGCTGATAATTTTGTACTTATCCTATCCTTGCTTATTATATAGTCTTCGTGTAGCGGTCGGACTGTGCAGGTTTGAATTTATCGGGGGTAATGGTATACGACCCCACCATCACATCAACAGCATGATCAGCGTACAGCAATCCGTATTCCGTATTTGAATGAGAAAAAATGATTTCTATATACTTTCAAAGGAAAACTTATCTTTTTAGTAACCATCGTAACACTACCCCAACATGCCCCTACATGTTCGAATTAGACTTTACTGGGTTGCTTCAATGTGTAAGCGGGGGTAACCAAATTCTTCTATTAAAAAACTTCTATATTAATGGCATTTAGGATATTCAGTAATAAAAATACACATTTCATTCTTCAATTTTTTTTACCATTTTTTTTGTTCTCTCAAACCACATCACGCTCGAAATGACAGCACTATGTACGCATACGTATGTGCATAGCAATAGACGTTTGTGTACGTGTTTTTATTTGTTTGTATATGCCATTCAAATATTTGTAGTCTGCGTGTGCCTGTTGCCCGATAAACCGCGAAACAAAAATTTCATGAAAACAACTGAAATAAAACAGCTCTGAATGCCGCGTATTCACACAAGTTCAGGTCGCCTCATATGTGATACGTATGTATGCTGAACAATTCCAGTGAGAAAAGCTTGTCATTTGTTCGTGCCCGATTAGACAAAATAAATGCGATAACGTACGTTCTGAAAACTAATTTGTATTTAAAATTTGCGACCTTGAACTTATTTAGATTATGTATATGACAGCGCTACTATAAGTAAGTAATGGATGTGTACCGTATACCAACGAGACCCACACATGTATGTATAATTTAAGAGCCAATCGGATGAAGGTATTATCTAATGATGGACGATATATCGATAACTATTATTAATAACCGTTTCCGGCCGATAACTGTTTTAGAAACTATCTTGGCGCTGCTTCTTTAAGTTAATGATTCGATATGCATTTCTATTTGTTAACGTGTCTACGTTGTATTTTACTTTTGGAGTGTTGTGTGTTGGTGTTTTTTTTCTGTAAATGTATTTATATATAAGCGATTCCAACAGCGAAATGCTTGATATTCCATCTAGAGAACTGATTATAATATGTCGCATAGTTCTTATAATATTACATCGCATAGTTATGATGTATAGCATATCCAAAGCGCCGAGAACGATAATAACAACTGTTTAGAATAACGGTTATTGGGAAATCACGTCGCCGAGATTACGGTTATTTGAAAATTACCGTTTGTCCTATCCCTAGTAATATGTAGAATTTTTTGAATCTTCAACATTCTCACGGAAAGAAGGGGACGCAACTCTACTTATATCTCTTTTTGACACTTTTTCTTCTTTGTTCAACAAGGTCTATTGAAGAGAGGAACTTGGTTTCCGAAATACGTATCTAGAGCTTTTCACTCATTGAGGTGGTAAGCGTATTTTTTTGTTTTAGTTCTACTATTTCAAGCAATCATATTCTATTATTTTACATTTAAATTACACTGGTCAAGAAAATTTCAGATTTATTTTGTCCCACGAGGTAGTGAGTGTACGTGGTAGTACTTTCTACGCTTATTTCATATCTGTTTTCAGAATTTTTCTATCACGTAGGGTTTCAGAGCGACAAAGCAATAAAATTTTGTGAAAGTATATATTATAATATGTGACGCCCTAAAGGGGTATAAGGATAAGCAAAGAAGAAGAAGAGGAAGTGTATAAATCATGAAAAAATGACGTACAATGTGATATATTTACTAGGAAAATGTACAGATATATGACTTTCGGCTGTATTTTGCATCAGAAACATCTCTTTTCAGCGTCCTGCAATAGTTTGCCAACATAGCAGGGCTCCATTTGCCTTGGTGTTATCAGCACTTTCATCGTCGCTTAGTGTCATGTTTTATGAAGGTTTAGGCACAGGTAATTCCGGACTGTGAGGTACTGGTCTCGGTGAACAGAACCATACAGGTGGAGTCGTATCTCGCGCTCAATCTTGGCATAATGAACGAAAGGGGCAGTCGATATAGTTTTCCAGAAGATTCCTCAAAAAGATATCATCTCTCCTGGCGCTCAAAGGCAGCATACAGTGTCTCGACCTACGTTCGGTTTTGTGGGATGCCTACTGTGGGCATACCCTGAAAATTTCAACTGCCCATACCCTCTGCTTCGGTCTCTACGCTCATCCAAAATTCCTCGATAGTACTTCAAATTTCCTAGATTGTCGCTAAACTTTAATTTTTTTGCGACAGTTTTGGACAGTCGAATCGCGTGAAATTTTGCAGGTATAGTTAGTCATATAAGTATAGAGTCCTGAGTACGGCAGTATTCGTGAAATATGTAGATATTCGCATGATGAACCCAAGAGATTTATAGGCATCAGAAGATACTTTTTGAATATGTGATTTAAAACTGAGACTGGAATAGAATAATACTTCATGGTCTTTAAACTCAGTGCTAATATTAGCTTCTTGCCGTTAATGTGATATGATGTGGAAGAGAATCGCAGCGAACTTGAGTATGTAACTATACAGCATTTTTTGATATACAGCTGTAGCTTATTTTCGACACACCATTTATGGAGCATATCTAGGTTTCTTTGTAGAAGACTCTCTCGTAAATCGTGGCAAAGTTGGATATAATAGATGTAGGTCTGTAGTTGGATAAACACGTGCGATCGCCCTTTTTTTCTTTAAGTAACGTAACGTGTTCTATTCAGTAGTAAGTGAATCTATCCTCGTTTGCATCAAGATATTCACTGGTTTCTATCCTTCACGAATACAAGGTGCCTCTTTTATTACTATTACTCCCTTACATGAGAAGATTCCTTTAAGATTAGAAGACGAACATTATTTAAGTATAAGATATTGAAATTGCGTATTATATCGTCTTGAACGGTAACCCTCGGCGATATTTATTCGACTCTCCAGTGGTAATACAGCCGATCGAATTCACTTTCACTCCGTCGTAAATTCGCTTTATCGTCGGCGGTATCAATGCATACGGAATTAGAAATTTCTCGTAAAAATCGTCACAATTGTGTGCCCGAGTGCATAAATAACGGTTCACGGTTTCACATCGATGCGATCCCAGCCCCGATATTATATGTATATGAGGCTTGAGTATATAACTCCGGAGCCAGGGTTTCGCACCGGAATCCCCAGGAGCAAATATGGAACGCGAATAGACGACAGAGTATATCGGCGGGGGAACGCAGCGGCCCCTACCTAGACACATAACAAAATTGAATTTTCTGGAAATAAACGTTTTTTATGTTGTTATGAGTAAAAGTTAAAACTTCCGTTTCTTAGGAAAGAAAACCGATTCAGGTAGTTTATTTAATATTGAAACTATTTGTTGATAAAGTAAATATCCAGTCATGATTGCGTTTTGCGTAGAAAGCATACGCAAATGCACATTTTCCCGTACAGATGCATGCAGCTGCCCCTCCTAGAAAAAAGAAGTTATAAAAATTGAAAACGTTAGACGACTTCCAGGGCGAAGGCGAATTCACCCTCGAGTAGTCACCGGCGTCGACGTCCGCTTTCAACCCCAATACTTCCCATTGGGTAAATCCGAGTTCGAAGGGCCCTAATGCGTCCTATGGAAACTGCTTATGACAGCCGCTTCTTAGCGTACACGGCCCAGATTTCCAAATACCCGTCGTCTCTATTCCGTCACATCTTCTCGGATGCCTCTCCCTCTCTCTTTCTCTCATGCCATTCGCCCTCGTTGCCTTTCTCCCTTTCTCCTTCGATCGAATCGCAAATGGATCGTCCTACGGCGTATTCCTTGGTAGGTTGTAGGATAGAGTTCGGTGGAAGACGCTACTGACTCTAGCTTACTCCATCTGTCCCGTTCGCGTCCCAATACGTTCGAGGGTGCGAAATATAGTTTGACTAATAATCTTCTATTCAAGGGGGAAATTGCAATTTGGCTACAAGATGCTTTACGCAGGATTAGGAAAATGGTTCATTATTGGTTCTCTGATTTGAAGTTAATTTTAGCAATATATGAACTAATAAGGAAGTATTGCAGGGTTCCGCGTTGGAGGTTCTCGCATTGTTTAATTAGTAATATCTTGTAATATTATACAATACATACAATAAGCTGTACATTTCCGCACAAATTCCAGCTGTAAAACTGCAAAAACTTTAAAAATTAGTCGACGTATACATGTGTTCATACATCCGCTTCATAATTCCTGGTGTGTTTTTGCGTCATTGACAACTTTCCTGCATTCTTAATAATAATTCTCTCCAATTCTTTATGTTCATTTTTTTCAGGTCTTTCTCCACTTGTTCCTTCCATTTCACCTTAAGTCTTCCTCTTGGTCTACATTTAACGAGATTCCATTCCGTTATACTTCTCAATCGCAAGTCCATACTCGGCGAGAATTATCAATCCATTGATCAACAAAATAATCGTAAAATTTAGCAATGGCTTCATTGGTAGGAGAATTTTCTATTATACAGAGCCTTAACTTTATCACCTGGCAGATGAGCTAATGCAGCACACTTCCTTATGTGGTTTCTTACTTCCTCGTTTTTCTTATACAAGTTTGTTAGACCTAAATCTTGTAGTTTATGCCAATGGACTTGTTTAAAATGATAGTTACATCCTTTGATAACTGTAGCCGGAAAAATATCTTCTAAGGCATTAATTGCGGCAAGTTCAAAATCCAAAATACATTTTTCTGGTAAGAAATTCTTGATTTTATTTTTTAATAAGAAGAAAAATTGATTATACGTGGCCTCTTTCTTGTCGGGTAGCCAGGTATATACGGCAGGAATAATGTTTGTTTTTTCTTCTGTACTACCAATATCCACGTGAATTGTATGTAATTGGCAAAACATTGAACTACAGCTTTTAAAAGTCCCTAATTTCCTAGACAAGTTTAATGTAAAGATAATTTTTAATGCCTTGACGAGTTCAATAATTATCTCTTAATGGAGGCCTAATGCTTTTATTAGTTTCTGCAAATTTTAGGCACGAAATGGGATTAAGAAAAAGAAATACAATTTGGACCCCCGAAACGGGAATATTTCAGGTAACATTTTTCGAAGTCCCAAGCACGAAACGGGAAGAGACCCTTAAAGCGACTATCTTACAGCGATTATTGACCCGGTGATTAAGCAAAACGATAGATTAGTTTTATACCTGTGTTTATACGGTGCCAAAGTGCGGTATAAGAAAACCAAGGCTTTATTCTGATGTTTAACTTAAACGGGAATTATACTAGAATTGTAAAACAAGTAACCCGATCTTATTCTACGAATAAAGTTATACTAGGTTTATCCTGTGGTTGTAAAACCGACCCTTTAAAGATAAATACCCATGTAACCCACTTTTTCTATTTATTTTTATTACTATATTTTATATTAAATTCATCAAAAATGACCAAGCTGACGGTATAAGAAAAGAAATCTTAAGTTACGATACCTAGATAGGACGTTAATATTTTATTCACATTTTAATACTTTATAGCTTCTACCGTCGCGTCGGTCGTCGTGTTGCGCGCTGCGAACGCTTTAGGTCCCGTGAACACATTAGTTGTCGACCTCGCGTCTCTCCCTAGGTGCTATAGCTAGCGGTGTAAGGCCCGGATTTTCGTGCGCCGGCCACAAAAGACAGTTTCTTTAGATAACCTCGCTCCGGCCATGAATATGTATGGAGACGTGTTTCACCAACTTCCGACCTTAATTCCCAAATTATCACCGTTATAGTCTCCGCCCTCGTGCCGTATGAGTATTTCATTAGGGTCTGCTGAGTAGGAAAAACGAGACAGAAAAAAAACAAGCAGTCGGTACTGCTGCACTACATCTGACGCCGTTATAACTAGTTCTATTCTCAGGAGCATCACCGAAGTCTAACGATCGCATTCATAAATTTGCCCCGGTATAAAGTTGAAATTCAAAGTTTAAAGTAATACTTGAAGCGCTTTGTTCCGTGTGTATTCTTCCGGGAATTCCGGGCGCGCCAAGTAGGAAGGGGTTCAAGTTTTATTAATAAATACCAATTACCCGTGAGGTGGTGGCAGTAGGGCTGTTACGGCGGCCAAGTTTTCAACGACGCAGCTTCATGCTTACACCGAAGAAAACTGAAGTTTAGCGCGGAGTGCACGTGTTGCATTCGAAGTTATGCTTTTGCAATTTTATGTTAATAAGATAAGAATTAGTTGGAGAGTCTCTAGAAGACGCCTCAGAATCTTTTCTACTCCAGGTTTAGTTCTTCGCACTATTAATTCCGGAATAATTAGGCATTATACTTTCCGTATCTGAATCTCTAATTAAATTCTTTGATTATGCCATCACTTTATTCAGTTTTTCCATTTGCCTATGATAACGAGTATGTGTAAATATCGTGATACAGCCATTCTGCGATCAATTATGGGTCGACAATTCTAATTTAAAAAAATTATACGGTCCTTCCTTAAGTCACACCACCAAAGTGGCACCAAATCTGAAAATATGCGACTAGAATTTACCGAAATTCGTTAAAATTACCTAAAATGGAAAATCATTATGGTGGAATTTGAAAGTGAAATTGTGTAAAATGCATTGACCTGTAACTAATCGATCAGGTAATACCAATACTTTGCGTTTTTAACAGTTTTTAAATAAGTTGGTAGATATGGCAACGTAGTACAGTAGGGTTGGTTGCTTGAAAGGACAACTGGTTGTTAATTTTTGACGTTTTCTATAATGACATTTGTTTGTAATTGGACAATATTTCATTGACATATTTCATTTTATTCTTTGGAGGAATTTATCGTTCTATTAGTAGTATTAGGTAATAATCAATTATTGTCAATAAATACTATTATTATTATTATTATTATTATTATAAAAAGCCTTGTCATTTTGAGAGTAGAATTGTGCAGAACTGGAAAAATATACAGAGTATTCCGCTTAATGTGTACATTTATCTACTGCTGGAAAATTTCGTACTCAAAAATGTTTTTAAATTGAGCAGTATTCCACGTGAGTTCCACGTGCTAAAGTTTTTAAGATATATTTAAAAAAATAGCTGCATCAATCAAATTTTCGTTAGGTACATATTTTAACATCGCGTGATGTGCTTTTAAGATGACGTTCGAGATTAATAAATGAAATATCTTCACGCAAGAATTAAAAATTGAAATTTATGGGTACGAAGATATTGTAACACCTACATATACATATGTACAATATGCGGGTAGGAAAAGTTGTACTTGTTCGTTATGATGTATGCTCTGAATAATAAAAAGTGTGTAACTAAGTATAAGTGTTTTTTTTTCTGAAAAAATCTCTTAGCGAAATGTCAGAACTTACATATACAGGCTGACGCATTAGTGTGGCAAAGCTCGATATATCCGTTTCATATAAGTTATCAAAAAAAGTTATTTACGAAACTTGTAGACAATCTTAAACTTTTACAATTTCATTCAATTCTACAGCGTGTTTCAGAAGTTATGGTCAATTTTATATGCAAGATATTTTAAAGTCTTTTTATAAATATGAGATTTTTTGAAATTATTTTAATATAACAAGTTAATTATTATTATATATTATTATTATGTAATTGGACCACATTTTTTGGAAAGACGAGTCAATGGTCAAGCTTATTTAGATTTTTTAGGAAATCATTTACCGTTGTTATTGGAAAATGTTCCCCTAAACGTTCGTCAAAGGATGTGGTATCTGCACGATGGAGCTTCGTTACGTCACGCTAGGTTAATACACCACCATTTTCGTGAAAGATGGACAAGAAGAGGGGAACCCATTGGGTGACTAGCTCGATCATCGGAGTTCACTAAAATTGACTTCTTCATGTGATCATATGTAAGAAAAAACTTTGTGTAGCTAACACCGCCAACCACACAAGGTGATATGAAAATCAGCATAAGAGAAGCATTCTCGAGTATTAATTAAGAAATGTCAAGAAATGTAAGACAATCCCTTGAAGAACGGCTGCGATGTTGTATTGGTGGATATTTTGAACATTTATTATAGAACTACATTGTAAACAGTTGGGTTAATTAATCATTAGTGTAAGTTATAAATGTTTGTATTTTGTAGGTGTATTAAACATTAACTATTGTTTTTCCATGACTAACTTGTTATATTAAAATAATTTCAAAAAATCTCGCTTTTTAAAAATACTTTAAAATATCTTACTAATTAATGACTTTAGGAATAGAAAGAGCTCAATAAACATGAAAGTAACTAAACTCTTCTTTCTTTTTATGATATAAAATACCAGGTGATCCCTTTAAAATAATTGAGAAATTAATGTATTTGAGTTTTGACTCGCCCTATATTCAGTTTTGACAATTTTGAAAAAAATGTTACTGCTATAAAAGTGGGCCAATATAAAAAAAAATCTATATTTGTAAAAGAAGAATTTCATATTGTGTCGTTTGCAGTATACAAGACCTCGAACTCACAGCGATTTGCATATAAAACCGACCATAACTAATGAAACACGCTGTATAATTTAATGAAATTGTATATTGGGGTAATATACATGGTGCTGTGTTTAAGGAAACGTATGTTTTCACCCTGGTAATGTGGAACATCCTGTATACATGAAAATAATTTTAAAATATTAAATTTTTTTTTATTTATTCACATTGTCAACAATTTTCGTAAAAAACTTTTTTGATATCTTATATGCTAACGGACATATCGAGCTTTGCCACACTAATGCGTCGCCCTATATATCACATTATCTACTTGGAATGATTTTATAACCGACTTTTACTTAATTTCTGTTTATTTAATAATTATTTGTGCTATAATGGTTTGGTTTAGAGTTTCTTGCTCACTTAACGTCTGATTCGTTTAAGAATCATATTGTATGACATATATGTACTTGTTTCGTTCGGGCTAAGATGAACTCTGGACTGATTGTGAGATCGGAACTGTACAGAAAGAAATTGGATTCGCCTATAAACACTACTTTCTCCCAATCTTAAATTGGGAAATACATGGTCAAGTATGTATTGAATGCAGGTAGATTGGGTATGTAAAGTAATATTGTTTCAAAGGTTTTTTCCGAAATCATTACATTTCACATGGGGTTCACGTACGAAGCTAATACAACTGTATCATTAGCAAAAGTAGCAACTAGGATCAGTCTAACTGTCGGCCTTCCGGGTACATACAAGAAGCTAACAAAAATAAAACCAGAAAATGTAATGTTGCTCCAAAATTAGGGCCTGGTGTTATACACAAACGTACTTTAGACACAGCCATTTATCACATTTTCGACAACTTCGTTGCACACTCGCTAATACATACATAATTAAATCAAATCCCGTATTTGGAATGCGCATATACTACTATAAACAAATGGTGGGGTTTATTAATTTCAATGAAGTTTAATGAAATGCGACTGGCACACGCGTACTAAGCCTATAGCGATATATCAGATTATGCAAATTGGAAAGCTCTACAGGCGAACGGGTATTAGCACGTAAGTATAGCCGTAACATATTACACTAGTTTGCGTTATGTGGAACAGGCGAAATGCTTCTCTAGAAAAAAAATCATAACAATAAATTGAAAGAATGAGTCAATTACCTTGCGTTCTACAAGTTGTAATCGAGATGGATTAAAATCGGTATAATTGTTATTATCGCGTATACATTGCATTGTAATTTTGCAAGTGTTAGTGAAAGTAGAAAAGAGAATTTATTTCTGGTACTTGATTAAAACCTTCCTGGTTTTTGCTTGACCTTAACGGGGACCTTTTTCCTCCTAAAGGTACCTGGAAGCTAATGATAATTATATTCCGGCTCATTAAGGTTCCGCAAACTTAGCATTTCCATTGTTAGAGAGGTCCAGAATATATATTTCCGCTCGTGTGTCAATAGAGGTGGTGAAAAGGGGAACCCCAGACGTTCGCTGCCTACTACACCGTTACATCACCGCACTCGACGTTATTCGTCTCGGCGCGTTCCTCCTTCGCACCTCTCTCCAATTTAACAGTTCGATCCGGTCCTGAAGAGGTAAACCAGGCCCGGGGGGCTCGTACCGCCGGCATATTTATTGCCTCGCAACCGTGTTGGAGTCTAATTGAAATTATTTAACTGTTCTTAATGAAGGGGGAAGGAAGACCTTGGTTGCTCGGTGATAAGAATTTTTAACTAAGCGTCTTAAGTGCTCATCACAGTTAAGGCGGTAGAAATAAACAACTCAGTCGTAGAAACGGTTTTAAGGAAATACATACAGTTAAAATGAATCGCTTAGGATGTTTAGGGGTATATAAAAATTTAAAAGGGGATATTTCAAAGAGATCATGTGTTTAATGAACATTGATTTAATTACTTTTTGTCCCATGAAATTTGAAAATGCCAAGAATTTGTAAAATCTGAAGAAATATTTAAACAGTTTATAACTATTTTTCAGGCATACCTACATTGAAAATTTTAAATCTACTACGAAACTGTACTGCGAGGTATAGTGGAATTTCGTACGGAAATATTATTTGTGTTAGCAAAATAGAGCTATGAAAAATTTAGTTACGTCTTTAATAAAGAAAGTGCAAAATTTCAACTTGGAATGAAAAAATTATTTTATTCTGACGTTTCATTCATAAACAAATAAAACAAAATAACAAAGGTGAAGTGTATTACACAGCAAGTTGTGTCTTCTTTGCCTTTCAAGGCAATTCTGGGTTTATTCCCTCACATGCAGTACGTGTACGGTCTTTCAGATCGTCCAAATTACGTATTTGCGTGTTATTATAAACTTTACTGTTCAGATAGCCCCAAAGAAAGCAATCGTTTGGATAAAATCAGCTGATCTTTTGAGGGTACTGCATTCGTGTCAGGTTTTGTGCATGAGGATTTGTTCGGGATCAATAACTAATGGATTAATGGAAAGGAAATTTAGTATTTTTCAATGAATAAATGTAGGATACAACAAAAGTTTTGAGGGTTGACCTCACCATTTATTATCTACTATGAAATTTGTAAAATATTACCATATAGTAGAATTTGGTTATGTTTTTAATAATAGTCCCCTTTTAACAAGCCTCAAGGAAGCCTTAGGGAAAGGCAGGGTGTGGTCTGCCACGGTTATTAGCCTTTTCGGTACTCTAGGACTGTAACGTGGCAAGCGCTACGAGCCAACCGCCCATTATTACCCTAGAATTTGACTGGTACTCATTTCTATAACCTGAGTCGAGCCGTGGCCGAGAAAACGCCATCGATGTTATTGGCACGGTCGGGAATCGAACCCGGGACCTTCAATTTAGTAGTCTAGTAACCAACGCACTAAACCACTACGGCCTATCTTTTTAATAAAGTGCAAAATTTCAAGTTTGGATAAAGAAATTATTTTATTCTAATTGTTAGATAAGACAAACAAAACAAAGGTAAATGTCAGTAAAAAGTGTTTTATTCAAAATTTCTACATTTTCATTCAACAAATTAAACATTGTTTCGCAAAAATCTGTTCGGTTTATTTTATCTTTCTCGAAAAGCTCTTGATGATTTTTATTTTTATAGTTGAAATCTTCCACGGTTTTGTATATCGAACTGTATGATACTTCATAATGTTTGTCCACATCTTGATGTGTTCTGTTAAAGCGTCATTGGTTTTAATTATTTTTCTGTGAGAATAGAACCATCTGCTTTGAATTTGTTAAAACTATTGAGCATAGTTTTCGCACACGTTGTAGGCCTTTAGGTAATTGAGTGAAAACATGTCCCTAACTCGTCTTAACTGTTATTCTTACGGTATCACTATGTGTAGCGTTGCAAAAAAGCTCGGTATATGTTTAGTATAATAAGAGGCCGGAGAATATAAAATGCCCTATGTTTAATTATTTATATAACGGCCATAAAAAAACACGCACCAAGAGTATCCGTTCCGGAAAAGGACCATGCGTGAAATATACGTAACTTACAAGTTTTAACGCAACGCAGGGGTACCACACAGCAAAATTAATTACCCCTTAATGAGAAGAATATGTATATTAATCCGTAACGGGTCGCTACTGGAAAATTACCTACATAATCTAAAGAAAAAAGAGGGAAAAAACCTTAGCTAATGTTACATTGACCGTAACGTCTCGGATAATGGCATTTTTACGGCAGCATCCTGCGGAGAAGGGAAAGGAAACATCGCTAGAAGAGACCTATTGTACTCCTCAAGAAATGTACATAATTACCTTGTTTCACGTATGCAATTCAAATGAGTTCCACGCCGCGCGACGGTCATTAACGTATATGGTGCGCAAAGGAAACCCAACCTAAATTACCCGGTTTAAAGTGCGAGTATATAGAAGGGTGTAGTTAAGTGAAAAATAGCCGGGGGCGTTATGTAAATGCGGCGGAGTGTCCGAATTCGTATTAAAAATACTGCCCGGTACTTAACAGGTGTCATTAGGTTTAATTATACGTTGAAAAAAATATGCTGAAAAGGGGGGGCATTCACGAAGGCCGCTTTCCCGGAGGACGTGTTTGTAGAAATATTTATAATCACAAATGCGAAAATATTATTCGTATAATTAAAGTTGAGTGAGGGTAGTGATATACTGTAATTTTCCCGTTATATTTTTATATGTATTGTCAGGAAATGTATGTTATTATTTTACGAAACGGCTTAATATTCTTGTTGTTACAATACTATGGTAAAGCAGAAAATTATAATGTTGGTATAATTTTGCAACGCCAGTGCTGTATAAAATCTTAATAGGCGCTTTCCATATGAGTCTTAGTGCTAACCGCTCTATTGCATGTGACTTTTGTGAATTTGCTTGTTTGTTTTCCATTTGTCTTCTGTACAGTTGGGTTTGTTTTGATTTCAAAATGTTGTATAGGTTATGATTAACAACTCCATCGAATTTTGTTATAGCGTTATGAACTACTTAGCAAATAATTCAATTTAATTAGGACGAAAGCAGCTCAGATGATGCCGAAATAATAAAAAAAGAAAAAAAGAAAAAAAGGAGATTATTAGAAATAAAAATTATGTTAATGGAGTCACTCACTTTTATAGTGGTAAAACATTTCAGTGTTTTTTTTAATAAGTCCTATTAATGAATTTCATGACACAAATATATTTTTCGCCGATCGACATTAAAAGCCAAACTGACGTGCACTAAACTGTCTCATTTATTGCCTAGGCATTAAAAATATGAAAAAATGCCTAGGCAGTAAAACACTTTAATACTTCATAAACTGAGTTATAGTAACTTGAGAATAAAACCAAATGTGAAACAGAACACAATTATTATTTATTATAAATGTCAATATTTACATTAGTACAATTGTTAACAACCAATGGCTTTTATTCTTCGACATCCGTTTTAATAGCTTCGTCAAAGCTTCGACCACGTCTCAGCTTTGAAATTCCCAGCCCCGGCATTAAATCAGCTACTTTGTTGGCCTATTAAACAAATAGCTATTAATGAATTTGTACAAGACCAAATGCAGAAAAGTAAGTATACACCAGTATATAGTAGTCATAGAGAAAATGTTACCAATGAAGAAAACATTTGTACCAACATTGTGGTATTTAAGTAATACTAAGAGCTTTCCTCAAATGTCAGTTAGATTTGATATCTTTAAGGGGGGAGTCTGGTCTAGCTGAGGTTTTGTTCTAATGCGTTTGTCAGTAGAACAAAACCTCAGCTAGATTGTCATTGTCATTTACAAAACTTTTGTCACATGCAAAGGTATATTTGAAAGAGGGAAAAAACCATCGAAAATTGTATTTGAATTTTATTCATATAGATATAGCGGTCGCAAGCCGAGGGTCCGACCAAATCGGCTGTAGTTCTGGAGGTCA
>JARFOC010001331.1:94444-125792 GCA_031763485.1 Osmoderma eremita
CGTATTCCCGAAACACGTGTCGTCCCGAATTAATTAATACTTGTGCGGGAGGAGTAATCCGAACAGTGTGTTTATGATTGCATGTTCAAATACCTCACTTTTATGCAAATTAAAATTGAACTTAATAAACAATAGCGCACGAAAAAATTTATGGTTTTCAAAGAAAAATTTTGGAAAAGATTGTTGTGAAAAAGAAGTTCAGATCTTCTTCTTCAACTCATTTTACTTATTGCATTATTCTTTATTTTATTTAGAGGATCATTAGGGATATTTTAAAAATTTCAAATTTTTCGAAGTGATTCGATGAATGCAGCTCATGCAATTCATGATGCAACACAATCCTATGTTGCGCTCTTAAATCATATATATTACATGGACACCGCTATGTTTCCCAAGTATGTTTCCAACATACCACAGACATTAAAAGATGTTTGCATTTCTGTCCAACATACGGTTATTGGTATCTTCTAATTCTCACCTGACCAGGCGTGAGCCACGGCACGAGAAATTTAAATTAAATTTGACATACTTCAGAAATGATATTAGCTCTGAGTAATATTTGTAGTTCTGTTTTTGTGTTAATTTGTCTGTTACCGTTCGTATGTTTCTGTTTATATACACCGAGTTAAGTCGTTATTGAAGTTTAAAAAAAAACGAAACCTAAATAAGGTGGTTACTTCTCCATGTTACAGCCAATGGCATAACGCACGTTGTGCAATAGAAGCAATAAAATAACATTTGGTAGAAGACATAGGAATTGGTCGATATTTATTGTTTTGGTTGGGGTCGCTCTAAATAAATCCGGCTAACGAGAACCAAAAAACTGAAAAAATGTATATACCGAGTACCGCGTGAATGTGGAAGAGCATACATCGGAGAAACAGGCAGACCCCTAAAACTCAGAATCAAAGAACAACGATGGAGATAGTCCAAATAACAACAATTCAAAAGAAAATATCTTATAATAAAGGGCATCACGTCTAGTTTTTGGAATGACAGATATTGAAGACCGAAAGAAAATACCTACTTGTCTGTATAAAGTTAAAGATTTTCGATTCTCAAATTTTGAGGATTTGGATTAGATGCATGGTACCTTTTTCTAAAAGATCTATTATAAATCTGAAAATCAAAAAAAATCCTAGGTACTAATAAACTGGAGTTGACTATTGAATAACTAGCAGGCACGTTTCATACTTCTGATGTCAAAATAAGAATAAATCGTATTTCTTTCTTTTCTTGTTTGAGATATTTACAACACCGGGCTGTTGTATAAATTAATAATGTTTAATAGTTTATTTACTCGATCAATTAGTAATAATAAGATTTTAAATCTATTCTAATATGTTGTTCACTGTATTTGGGATCATTACTGAATGTAAGCTAGGAGTGCAAGCCCAGCTTGGAATTTCTCGGGCTTTTTGCGGTGGTCTAATCTTAAGTTATAGTCAGTAACTATAACAGCAAAAACCTCTTCTATTACGAAAATAATTACAGCAGTGGAGTGCACTACCACGGCAAAACGCATACACGTTCGTTTACGCTTCATCACACTCCACTTGGACGAACAAACTGTGCAAAACAGCGCGTTGTATAGAGAGTATTCACAGCTGGGGAGACGGTAAGCAGCTTATGCACGAACCACGGCAAAATAACGAACAACCTCCGCTCCCTCTGCATGGGTGTAATAAGCTTTTCGCCGTCGTGCAAATGATCTGATTACGGAAGCTAATAAAGTCCAAAGTGGTTTCCGATAACCGTACATAAGTCCACTAATTTATCGACTTTATTCAATGAGGTGTTAGCTTGGACGTTATGAACTAGAAAAGTAATAATCTTTACTTTGACCGTATAACCAATAAATACACAAATATTTGGTATAATTGCACTAATTAGTTAACAGATAAAGCTGTTAGTTACAGCATAATGCTAGTTTTGAATTTATGCAGAAATAGAACTATAATTTTATTTACTAGGAAAGCTTGTAATATGATCTACTTAGTCCTGGCGAATTTTTTATTAATGTATATACACTTCATTATATTTTTGTGTTTTGCTGCTTTTCTAACATTTACCATAAACCTTAGAATTCGATTTAAGTAACTACTTATATCACACTTTAAAGAAGGAAATTCTGAAAATTTAACATGACACATCTATAACATATATAATGTGACGTGCAGATGTCTACTTATGGCTCCGTAGAAAGAAAGGAAAAATTGTTTATGTCAAACTAAATTAGTAGATTCCGAAGCGTGTATCGCCGACGAGAACATGCGACGTGAAACACGTTTTCTTTGATATTTGATTCAGAAACTGCACGTAACTTGTTACTCGACAAGGCAACGTGAATATAAAAAAACCTCAGTACGTAAAAATGCTAAATAAGGAATCTTTGTTCGGTATTGGTTTTTTAGAGCGACACAAAGTCGACTTGATTTTATGACAGTTGTTAATTTTATTGTGAAATGTGCACAAGTTGTACGGCAGTAGTGCCATGCACCACGGCACGCTGGAAACCTAATAATGCTTTAGCACGAAAATAAATTATTACTAAGAACGTAAAAAAATAATAAATAAGAACGGAATGCGAAACAAACGAACAAAGCAATGAAGAAAAAGGGTAAATGTATTATCGTCGAACAAAAGCAGATATACCGTATGCGAGATACTCCTATAGACAGCGGGTGGTACACTAAGTCAGCGTCCATAACGTTAATGATATTACCGTATTTATTCTAATACGTGTCCCGGCGATTAATCATTAAGGGCATCGATCTTCGCGGCATATATTAGAGTGCGGCGTTTATTTCGAATCAAACCAAATCCTCATTTCTATTCTTTTGCTATCCATCTCAAAACAATTGTATTACACCTTAGTTTTGATACAAAACGACTTCGTTTTAGTATTCAATCTGCATGTTATTAACGGGGACTCCCCTAGCAACTTTTGTGTGCACTTTCCATAGAGATGCAGCTCTTATTAGAGTGCGGGGTTTATTTCATACGGCATTATGTTCTTGCGGCGGTTATTAGAATGCGGCGGTTGTTGGAATTGCGTCCCCAATTAGAATAAATACGGTATCTACATATATGCGACGCTTAGTGTTATATAGGATGTGTGTATGGAGTAAAATCTTCATGAAAATAGTGCATTGAATAATTTATAACAATATAATAGTTATTTAATAGATCTATAAACTGAAATTTAACAAGCAACTTCCGAGAGGATACCCACGTACCACCTTCAGTACACCAAAAAAATCCACCCCGAATGTGTCCACAGGCTTCACTGGCATACTGTATATTACACTCAAACATATATGCATAATATGTAGGTCATGTTGTGATTTTGTGATTGTGTTTCCTAGAATGGTAGACACGAAAATAAATGGGACCGATATAAATTACCGAGATGCCTCCGGCTTTTAATACATAATAAAAAAATCTATTAAATATTATGTCGGACAGACTCTTTTTCTTTTCATATTTAGTAAATGTCCTGACATTAGTACAATCCCTCATAGTCTTTTTCGGAATGCCAACTGTAACATATTATATTGCACAGCAGGTATATTTCCAGATTCGTTTTTTATGCTTTCTTTTAGGAGCGTGCGAAATAAAATATTGGCTAGATAACGTCACGGTGTGTATAATTTAATAAATCGAATTTCATTTTCTCCAGTTTCTTCGGTTCTGATGTACACGTGGTGACTTTCTCACGAGTATAACGCTCTATATTTACCCCTAACGGAGCAAACAGAAAGAAAATTGGGGATTTCATTCTTTCAGTCTTGACAGTGCGGTTACAGACTCATTTCATTGTTGAATTTTTATATAGGGCAGTGATTAATTAATGCGGTATTTTTAAAGGAGCATTTCCTAAAGGTTTATGTGACACTTCTTTTTTGTTATTATTAATACAAAAAAATGGCCGTATGCGCGTCCCAAATATGTAAGAGAGATATAGGGGGAAATATTGTGGTAATTAAATTAGATACATATTGAACTTGGTGTCCAATATATGTACATAACGGGAATTTCCGTTATTTATATAATTAGCAACTTTCAGTCAGTCAGTTCAGGTAAAAAAAAAAGATATTGACTGTATACAGGGTGTTTACGGTTTTGTGATTTTATCTTCAAGAGGTGATTAAACATCTTAAAATAAGGTCATTAACGCAAAAATATTTATTTTTATTTATTAAAAATACCCCTTACTACCTTGTTGAGTAAAGAACTCTGTATACGTATTTCGGCAACTAAGTTGCAATCCTCAGCAGAAAACCACAAAGGAAAGTAATGTCACACCTAGCACTCCGAAAGCAATACAGCTCTTCGAAGGCCACTAATTAACATTGTTAACATTGAATGTTAATTAGAGGCGTTCGAAGAGTTGTATTGCTTTCGGAGTGCTACGTCCGACATTACTTTCCTTTGTGGTTTTCTGCTGAGAATGGCAAGTTAGTTACCGAAATACGTATACAGAGTTCTTTACTCAACAAGGTGGTAAGGGGTATTTTTAACTTAAATTTATTTTAAGTCACCGTATCCTAATCTAATCTATAGAGATATTCATCTTTAAATTATTTTGCAGTTTTTATTTTTTTTAAGTGGTGTTTAAGCATATTATTTTAAACATTTTTTTTTATCCACTTCACACTAGTTGTTCAAAGTTATCGCCGTGTTGTTGAACGCAAAGTCTTGCTCGACGCATCAATGAGTTGGTAGAATTTACTAGACCTTGATCTTGCCGTTAACAATAAAGAAATGAACAAGATTCAAAATTGACTTAAAACAACATTCGCTTTGACATATTTACCTCCAGAAGAGATTAGCGATAATTTTGCAATGGATCTGTTTGCAGAAATTCCCAACAACGCCGAAGTTTATACGTAAGGGGGTTACTTATTAGAAAATTATATTTCTAATGACGCCGACTTTCCACCACACATATGGGCGGAGAACAACGAAACTTTAACACGAAAGCGTGTGAATCATTTCATGCACGTTTTAACTGATTGCTTTTACTCGTCACATGAAAATACAGAGTTTACAAATAACCGCTAAAATACATAACAACAATGTTAAGCGCCGTCCAGTATTCATCAACAGTATAATATTAAAATTAAGAAGCGGAAAGATACAAAGACATACCTTCTTAAAAGTTATATCTTCCCATAGTGCACCCAAAAGATAACCACGTGATCATTTATATGTATTTTCCATACTTATTGTATGTATTTCGTAATAAATGATTTTCTTATATTTGTTTTTTTTTAATTAATTTAGTGGCTATATGTATTTCACACATGCATTGTATGGATTTCGTAATAAATGACATTTTTATAATTGTATTTTATGTTAAATTAAAAAAAAACTATATGTATAGAAACAATTATGGAACTCGTCAAGGGATTAAGAATCATCTTTACATTAAACTTGACTGGGAATTAAGGTACAGGTTTGAATATATAATCACTTGCATAAGAGGTGAAAGCTGTTAATGGATTGTTAAGGGGTTGTTAACGGATTAAGAATCACTTTGTTGTGAATTTATAATTATTTGTAATTGCCTAAGGAATAAATGTTTACAATAAACTCCACCAACATAGGGATGATATAAAATATTGCACTATTACTAAAATAAATCAGTTCTTGGGAAATCTTGTAAGTGCAGTAAAGTTATTAACGTTTGTGATGGAAGTGATAGGATCAAATCGTGGAAATCAGTCATCCGGTATTCTGCATACAAGTTCAACTTAAAAGCAAAAAACAAAAGCTTAACTCGTCGATGGATTTGCATAAACAGGAACCGCACAGGAGCGATTGTTACTAATGAAGTAAAATCCAAAGTTATAAGTGAGAAAAGCCGTACTGGCTTGGGACTTTTAAAAGCTGTAGTTCAATCTTTTTGTCAATTATATACAATTCACGTGGATATTGGTAGTACAGAAGAAAGAACAAAGATCATTCCCACAGTATATGCCCTGCTACCCGACAAGAAAGACCCACGTATAAACGATGTTTCTTCTTATTAAAAAATAAAATCAAGAATTTCTTACCAAAAAAATGTATTTTGGATTTTGAAGTAGCCGCAGTTAATGCTTTAGAAGAAGTTTTTCCGGTTATCAAAGAATGCAACTGGCGTAAAGATTTTATTAATTAAATTCTATATAATGGAATGATAAATAGTGGCAAGATTATTAATATCTGTGCGGTCATTAACTGAGTTGACATGTTTTTTTATATGTATCATTTCTAAAACACTCCTGATTTTGTTATCTTTCTCTCTCTCCAAAATACTGGCATTGTCATAGTCAAAGCTATGTTTCTCCAAATTGCTGTTTTTTTAATGCAGTCGTGTTCTGAGCATATTTATGTCCGTTGATTCTTTCATCCACATATACATGAATACATGAATTGTATACATGAATTGTAATTAACGTATCTACCATAAACCAACCACAACAGGTAGATACGTATATACGACCCAATTATAGTGGTAGGGAATTCTTTAAGAAATTGCTATTATTATTTTCTCTTATAGTTGTTAGATGTTTATATTGTAGTGGAAGTTACTTAAGATATAAAAAAAAAATGAAACTCTCAAACTTTCAGTCCTTCATTCCTCAGGTTCTAGAGTAATTATTGCTGAGAAAAGGAAGAAATTTTCTTGTAGTTACAGCATCCGCATGTTCATTATACTGTACACGGAGGTCGCGCAATTTTAAATTTCATCGATGGAATTTACGACCGGCTCGTTATTAAAAATTCAAAAACTCCTTTAAAGCACGCCGCGAATCTGAAATTCCCTACGACATCATCAATTCCGCCGCCAGCGCTCCCCGGCGGATGCAGTACCAACTTTAGCGAACGGAATTTCAGATTTTCCGCGTGTTTGCCAATGCATTCGATCCATTAATAATTAAGCGGCGACCTCCAGCGGTTAATTTTAATGAAATTATAGAAGTGATACACTCGTTTCGGGACAAGTTCGCTTAGCGAAACATTTACTCAAGCGAACTCCGAGTCGGGTTCATTAAATATTTCAAACGGTAGTTAATATCTAATAATAGTTGGCGAGCGACCCGAAGTTCGCCACTTATTCAATGGATTCGCGATAATAAAAGGAAAGTCGGAACGGGAACGTGTCGTCTTGTACAGGAAACAATTGAAACTCTGGTCCCAGCCAGTGAACGAACGTTCGTTGTCGGCAATACGGTTGAAAAGCAGTTGAACGGTCGAAGTCGACGAGATGGACGTGAATAGCGTTTTAGTGGACGGAAGGAGTCTCCTGTCAGGAGAGGTTGAGGCCGTTTCAAAACCTGAACGTGAACATTAATAATTATGGGATTTCGGAATGGGAGAATGGATAGAACTAAATAATTCTAAATTCATTATATGTATATCGTTGCAAGCATGTAATTGATGAAGTAATAAAGATAACCTCCCGCTATAATACGCATTTATGCCGCGTAATTGAATTTGAAATAGACAGCGACCACTTCTGTTGCAGTTCGTTGATTATCGCGAGGTAAAGTTTTATCACGCACACCGATATTATCGGTGTCGCTATCGGTATCGCAATGAGTCAAAAACATATTGTTTTAGATGGAAGTGCTTTAAATAGCGTCCGATACGAAATCGGTAGATGTTACCGATATCGTTGTGGATATCGGATGGTTCTCAAAAATCGGGCAGAAGAAAATCTATCGTCCGTTTTAGTACACAATTGAAAATGCACCCTGGCTAACATACACATCGACTTTGTCGGTACAAGTTTGAGAGAGGTCAGTGGCATACCCATCAGCATAGGAGAACCGCCCAATTTGCCAAAAGGTATAGAAGATACATCATTTACGTATCTTTCAGCATGCATCTCTTCTAGGGTTTATACAAAAACCTACTTTTTGAAAAACCGGTTTTTGAATTACAGATTTCCAAAAAATCGGTTTTAGCCGGTTTTCGAATTTTTGTCAAAAAAAAAAACAGAATAGGGAAAAATTGAGTCAAAATATAAAAAATAATAATAAGGATTACACATGACTTACACAAAAACTCAAACAAAAATTTCAAATAGTATTTATATTTATTTCACTAATTTTAATTTCTCCTAAGAAAATAGCATTAAAAAAAACATAAAATATCCACTGAACGGTGGCTAAGTCTTTTTCTTATTTTGGACACAATATTGCCTGAAATTGAAAATACTCTCGTTCACCAGCTACTGAACTTGGTTTTATAGTTTTCGGAGCGTCAAATAACAGATCTAAGTTTTTTGGTTCTTTTATTCGTTCCCTCAAATAATGAAAATTCAGCTTTCAGTGTGTTTGGATTTGTAAGTTTCTCTTCAGGATCTTCAAGAAACTTATGAATTGATTTTTCCATGGCTTCCTTTGAAAAAGCATTACTCTGATGAGTAGTTTTTTCGATTTGCTCTTCATCAGAATCGATTTCTGCATAGGAATTTGGAAATCAACAACATCTCCCCAGATAACTTAATAATTTCGGTTTTTGAAGCTAAAGAGAGTACAGTAAGATTTCTTTGCTGAACTGGAAATGTTTTGTGGATTTTGTAAATACAAAAGAGTTGCTAATTCTACTTGTCTTCTTTCTTGAATTCGTTCTTCTAAAGCATATAATGATTTCAAACTTATTTCAGTGGTTAATTTAAATTAAATTTAATTTAAGTTCATTTCACAGAAATTCAAATATACCTTTTATTGTTAATAAATTGGCATCTCGTCGCCCTAAGAGAAGGCAGCTGAAGAGCTGCTAGACGAATCGGTCCCAAGACTTTATGATGTTCCAAAAGTTTAGGATATTGAGCTTCATTCCACATATAAGAAGAACCACTATCATCCACTGCTAAAACAACACATTCTTTTACTGTCAGAAATCTTCAAATCATGTCCTCTATACTATTCCATCTTGTTTTGCAGTCAACAATTAAATTTAATTCCTTTCCTTTTTCTTGGTTGACATAATTTTGAAGAATGGTGTTTCGTATTGGAGATTTTCTAAAGAACTTATTTTTTTTTCTAATTTGTGAAACTGATTGTAAATATCAGACAAACTAGGAATAGGAGGTCCTCGGTTACAAACATAATCTTCTTAATCATTATATTCGTATTCGTCTTAATCTTCCGATTCCTCACTTGAAACATTTACTTCGGGTTCAGCTTCAGGCAATTCTCTATGTCTATATAATACGTCAGTAACTGCTAAGTGGATGGCGTGTGAATAGCATAGTTGATGAATTATAGATGATAATTTGCCAATTTTTTTTCATAACAGCAGCAGCATCATTTGTTGCAGCAACTATGTCAACTATGTTTCTAGATTCAAGTTGAAATTTTGTAGCCTTTCAAATACCAATTCTAATGTTCTCTGAGCATCACAGGAACCAGCTATTGGCACTAATCCCAAATTGAAATCTTCTGCCAAGTGGTGTACATTAATGTTTAAATATCTATGATTTCTGTTGTTAGTCCACTCGTGTAAAGTTATACAGATTTTTTTTCTATTCTTTTTTATTCCAATTCAATAATAGTTTCACGTTTGTCATTATCCTTTGCAGCTCAACATTCTATTACAATGATTGCAGATTGCAGTGTCTATCCCTAACTTTTTGAAACTATCCCAAATTTCCGACTTATTCATTTTTATCTAAAAATGAAATTAAAGTTTTTAAACAAATATTTTTGAAGTTTATTTTACAATTTTATTGTTTTAACTATTAATATTAATGTAATTTAAATATATCCACACATTTTTTAGGAATTTTGAAAAGAACACGCATCTGTTTAATTCCGAAGCTTGATAAAGACATAATTTATGTCGATACGTTGGTATAGAAAATATGAATTATTTTAACACCCTGTGTTTTATTTAATATCCCATTAGACAGAAGCCAGAACTTTTTATTTTACATCAATTTTTGAGAGAAGAAATTTATATAATACAATTGAAGTTTTAAAATGTAAAATAGAAAATACAAACATAGAAATTAGAAACATACTTAATACTTAGGTTATTTTTATCAGCTATAACAACTTTATATTTTTGTTTCCAGTTTTCACTTTACAAAATTAAGCGAACCTGTCGTGACTCGCGACGGATTGCATATATGTACTAACATAAAATAAGTTGGTTAGGCACGTCTTTTCCACGTGCGCAGTGCACAATGCACAAGCACTGGACAACGCAGCTTGCAACGTTGAAAACATGTGTCTGCTGCTCGTTGCATAGAATGAATAGCAAATAAAATAAGTTAAAAGTAAATTTTTACATAATAATTTGAATTCTTTTAAACCGGTTTTCTTAATTTAAATGTGACAAATTTATTTTAAAGACAGGTTTTTTAAAATCGGGTTTGAAAAATCGTCAAACCCTAATCTCTTCTTTATTTTAGCTTAACAGCATTATAACGTCTCTTCGGAAACGCCACTGACTGTTTTCTACACTACGTGGAGAATCCGTCGCTTGTATCGGTAACGTTTCTTTATCGGTCTGTGTGAAAAGTATGCCCGACGCCGATAATATCCATTACGCGATAACAGTCGCTAACTATTACTTATTTTATATTTTCAAAGAAATAAAAAAAATAAAACGATGACACGCAACTTTCGAATAGTATACCGTGCAAATTCACCATTTGTTTTTGATTTTTCAATGCAATTGACATTACAGAAATACCTATCCGCCCATTTTCCAAGAAAAATGATATTAAATGACAAATACACGATTTCCGTTGGGTAATTCTATACTATTGTAGCGCAATCTAATCAATGATGTTTCGTTGAAGAGAAAATTTATTAACTTTAGAATGATTCGATCTCCGTTCACTGCTATGCTCACTACTAAGAAAGATAGGAGGATGAAGCTGGGAAGTTAAATTTATAGGGCACATGCAGCCCTTTCAAAAACAACTTTAACCTTTATCGGCGTTCCTTTATAAATCTTTAGTTCCAAAGGTAATCTCTTTGCTTCGTTTTCGGTAGGACAGCCTGTACATATCGGTTAAAAATAGAGTTTTTATTGGATTATGAAGTTATATCAACAAGAAGAAACACGTTCCAACAATATTCTGATATATGTACATATGTAGGTATATGTATATACAACAAAATGCGAAGTCGTAACTAAAAAACATACGAAATCGATAAAATACTTTACGGCAGTTTTATTTCCATCGCAGTGATGGAACCGTAAACATACATACTATGTAGGTTCAGGACCCATGTGACGGATATACGTATGTAGAAAATAACCGAAGTCGGAGAACGAAACAGTAAGGGAGGCCAATGGGAGGGCGACCAACGCATATGAAAATATTAAAAGTTCACTCCTTCTCCGATGTCTAACAAAGAACTTCGGGGATATTTACCGAACAGGTTTTTAGTGTTGGAGTAAATCATAAAAGTTCGCATATATTGGCGAAATTCTGATACATCCCCTGTATTGTGAAACTTAAATACACCGCTTCGCGAAACGGTCGACAAGAAGTTGCCAACTTTTCAAACAGTCAGGGCAACGAGGCATTTGCCCGGCATCCCCGGTATGAATATAAACTATGCTAAACTTCCCGCGCTCTATCGTGTCGTGTCCCTTCTGTACAACAAAAAATGGGCAGATGAAATTTCATTCATTAACTTTTTTTTTGTTATCGTACTCGTGGAAAGTTGACGCGTTCCTTTTCCATAACACGAACAGACAATAAATATTGTTTGACAAGTGAATGAATAATAAGTAGATTAATAATATAAAGGGTTTGTTTTGGAAAGGCAGTGAAAACGAAGCGATATAGTTCATATAGTTGCATAAAAGAATTTAATGTGACATAAATATTTGTGAGAATATTTCTCCTTGGATAATGTAGGTAGGTACATTTTATTTTACTTTTCGCATTATAATTTTATTTGCCCCCTTTTTGTTTTTGGTTTTATTTTTCCGGATGGCGCTCGAATATTCGCTTTCTTTGGTTGATATCATCGAACGCACGTGTGCCTTTCCAATTTAGTTTCGAACAGAAATTGTTGAGAGAGTCCTAATTGAGACTGTAGCGCCACCTACCAGGCGTGTTGGGTACTACATTAACAAATAAAATCTGTTCCAACATACATTTATTTTCAAGTTCATGTATCGGTACAAGAAGGGGACACGCGCACTTATCAATCCATGATCATGAACGCATCAGAAAGGACTTGAAGGAACAAAGCTTATGTCACCATATCTCTTGTGCATTATGTTCTGAACGAGCGTTTTAATTTCTCTTCTTCTTCTTGTCCTATTTCTTATGGTCCTTCAAGTCTCAGATTGGAGGTCCTCTTGTACTCACTTTATCAAAACCTTCCCATCTCTTGCTAGAATTTTCATCTTTTCTACTATTCATCCTGTATTTCGTTCTATTTTTTCTATTTAATCTATCCATTATTTCCTTGGTGTGCCCCCTTCCATTATTGTTCTTGTTATTCTCTCTTGGTCCATCCCTAATATATGGTCATACTAACACAATTGCATTTTCTTAACTTACTTTATGATCGGTGTTTATTTTTTATTCCCGTAATGTTTTCGTTTCCTATCTGATCCCATTTCGTTTTTTGCTGCTACTTTTTCTTTTGTATTTCAATGTTGGTTTGCTGTTTTTGTGTATTACCCAATTCTCGGTTGCGTATGTTATCAGTGACACTGTTGTATCTTCATTTGTACTTCCATTTCTATTTGCTTGTGACTTAAACCAGTTTTATTCAGTGAATAATACACTCTTGTTGACTTATTGGCTCTACTAGTAATTTTTCCGTGTATTTTCCTATCCACTGTATGCTATACCGTATTGGTATGCTGACATCTTACATCTTATTATTCCTTACATTTAATGTCCTTGTGGTGGCACTTGCATTTATTTTTCTCATTTAGGACCAATACCTTTATTTTGTTAATACTTCCATTTTCATGTTTTCTATTTCCTTGGTCCAGAGATTTATTAGCTTAGCTATTAAAACTACATCATCCACATATAACAAATTGCTTATAGGTTGTAGGTACCTTATCATTATGTGCAGCTGTCGTCCTTTCTCCTGAATTCCCTGTGTGATTCTCTCCACATATACAGATAACACTGGTCAACAAAATTTCAGATTTATTTTGTCCCACGAGGTAAAGTGGGTGAACTTGGCTGTAGTTTTAACACTTATTTCATATGTGTTTTCAGAATTTTGCTATCAGGCAGCGTTTCAAAGTGACAAAGCAATGAAATTTTGTGAAAGCATATATTATAATATGTGTATAAATCATGAAAAAATTACGTACAAAGTATATTTACTTGGAAAATGTGCTGATATATGACTTTCGGCTGTACTTTGCACCAGAAACAACTCTTTCAGCGTCCAGCAATAGTCTGCCAACATAGCAGGGCTCCACTTGCCTTGGTATCATCAGCACTTTCATCTTCCCTTAGTGTCATGCTTTGTGGAGGTTTAGGCATAGGTATTTCCGGACTGTGAGGTACTGGTCTCGGTGCAGATGGAATATTAGGATATTTTACAGTATGTTTGGATTTAGAAGTCATACCACTTATATTTGTAAGACAAAAATAGCAATCGGTAATATGATCTGATGGTTCCCTCCAAATCATAGGAATAGCAAAAAGCATATGTCATTTACCTTTTGCCCGCGCTGTAAGAAGTCTGACACACGTAAACCAGCAAATACGGGGAGCCCAGCTTTTGTCTTCATCACCTACTTTACACTTGAAATACTTCTCATAGCACTTTTTAAGGAGAGGTGTGAAAGACCGTTTTTGATATTTAAATATCAATTCGCCGTAAATGTAGCAAAATGAGTTCGGGTGGTTTACACATTTCCTTGGCATTTTACAGGTGATCAAATGTGCGCGGTTTCATTACAATAGCTTGAACGCACCACAACTCAACACTCTTTAAAACGTTAACAACGTCAGTGTATATGTTCATTCATCGAGCTCTAGCTGACAACTGAAATAACAAGAGATGCTATCTAGGAATGGGAAATGCAGGTCTTAACATTAACCACTGCATGCTGCTTGATCAGTTCCGAGCTTTAGCTGACAACTGAAATAAAGTCGAGACATGTTCTCTTATACTATATATCTATGCATGCATATTTTAGGTGGATAAGCGAATATCCTGGAACATAAAAACTAAGGGTGATGGAGAAATTCTGAAAAGATAATTGATTTCAGTATATGTGAATCAGGCATTTTTGTGCTTGGGACAAAAATCTTGTTAACCAGTGTACTAATACAAAATATTCACCCAAAGACAGATATGGGAACTAGGTATCAACATTATGGACTCATAATGAAAGATGGTATTTATGGCAATACTTTATAACCCTCTGCAAATAAGGAAATAAAATATAAGTGGGTTATCGTTTGTTAGAAACTAGATTTAGAAATACATATTTGCAAATAGCATCGGGAGAGAATAATCTGTGTTGTAGGAAACTAATTACCAGTTTAAATTGCAAATCTCGTCCTTCAGGCGGAACGAAAACCGAACAATTCTTCCGTAAAACCTATTCTATAAACGAAGGTTGCCTTATTTTCTTGCCGGCCAATCTGAATTCCAGCGAATACGGCGAACCTCTTTAGTATTTGACACAGGTAATTCGGAAACAATTTGTTGTACTTGCACGAAGCTCTCGAACGTTGTTGGCTCCCTCCTCTTCTTTTACCTTTTTTTCAGTTTGCCTCGTTATTAGCTGGTTTTTCTCTGTGTGCAACGATGGCCATCTAGGCATTCGTTTGGGAAATTGCCTCGAGGTGCATTACTGAAATTAGCCAATTTGAACTTGGGAGTTCGGTTGAAACTGCTTTACATAATTACGTTATTGTACTTTTTGAAAGTTTCGTATCACGTTCGGTTGATCGTAATAAGGTCATGTATCTTGAAAATGAATGTTTCGTCTTCGTAATTCAATACAAATCACCAAAGCAAAGATATGGTGCGAAACGGTGCGACTGGGTCCGTATCAAAAAGTTAAATTGAATGGTAGTGAGTTTACCGGTCTTTTCTGCGGTGGAAGTGTCAAACGAAGCACCAACAGACGCTACCTACCATGCGTCGGTGCCGCCAAATTGAGAATTAATGTCCTGTGTAAAGTTACTTTATGACGTCCTGTTTTACTGCGAACAAATCGGATCACGTTTCGGTAATAAAACTTTTAATAGTCAACCTTTGAAAAAACGGCGAAAATGAAGGGATAGAAAGAGAGAAGGATATTTTGGTATCGGAAAACGATGTAACCCGCTTTACACCTGTGCTGTAATAAACGCGTATGAGCATTATGAAAATTGAATGAAGTCAAGAGAAGTACGTTACGGTGAAGCGGAATTATACCAAACTTTCAACAAGTTATTTGCTGATATCTACTAAGCACCTCAGGGGCGTCACATATAACGCCAATAGTAATCTACAATATTGCACATACAAGACGGTTGCAACTAGAGCGACAAAGAAATAAAAAGGTTGAGAAGCTGAGTATTCTCCCAAAATCGTGTGCAGCATGAACATTTTCCGAGAAGCTAACGCGAGTCCGAGATATTTGAATGTTCCGTAGCATCACCGTGTTAACTGCACAGCGCTCGAGAAAGTGGGAAACTTTCGAGCTTTTTCCTTGTTCTCCGCTCGTTCGTACTCCATTCGCTTCCGCATCTCTAATTGAATTCCTACACTGGCTAACGGCCATCTGTTAACCGACAATATCCATTCGATTCTCCTTGTCGCTGAGTAACAGGAAAGGGAGAAAATGAGATAAGAAGTGAGGGATTAAATAAACTTAGGACGTTCCTTCTGCCTGTAATTAAAGGTATTATAAATAGCGTAGAAAATGTTAGTCATTTGTATAGAATACCGGGTGTAAGTACTTTGACTGCCAAGTTTTTGACTTTGGGTAGAATTAGTTATAAGGAACAAAAGTCTTAATGCACGTTTCGTCTAGTGACGAAATAGACACCAATAACACTGGTTAAGAAGATTTTTCTCCCAAGCACAAAAATGCCTGATTCCCATATACTTTTGCATGTTGAAATCAATTATGATTTCAGAATTTCTCCATCACCCTTAGCTTTTATGATGCAGGATATTCGCTTATCCACCTAAAATATGCATGCATAAATATGTAGTATAAGAGAACATGTCTTGACGTTATTTCAGTTGTCGGCTATTAGAGCTCGGTGAATGAACATAAACACTGACGTTATTAACGTTTTAAAGAGTGTTGCGTTGTGGTGCGTTCAAGCTATTGTACTGAAACCGCGAACATTTGATCACCTGTAAAAATGCCAAGGAAATGTGTAAATCACTCGAACTCTTTTTGCTACATTTGCGGCGAATTGACATTTAAATATCAAAAACGGTCTTTCACACCTCTCCTTAAAAAGTGGTATGAGCAGTATTTCAAGTGTAAAGCAGGTGTGTCAGACTTCTTACAGCGTGGGCAAAAGGTAAACGACATATGCCTTTTGCTATTCCTATGATTTGGAGGAACCATCAGATCATATTACCGATTGCTATTTTTGTCTAACAAATACAAGTGGTATGACTTCTAAATACAAACATACTGTAAAATATCGTAATATTCCATGTGTGCTGAGACAAGTACCTCACAGTCCGGAATTACCTGTGCCTAAATCTCCACAAAACATGACACTAGGTGACGATGCCAGTGCTGATGATACCAAGGCAAATGGAGCCCTCCTATGTTGGCCGACTATTGCTTGACGCTGAAGAGAGGTGTTTCTGGGGCAAAGTACAGCCGAAAGTCATATGTCAGCACATTTTCCAAGTAAATGTATCACTTTGTACGTCATTTTTGCACGCATATTATAATATATACTTTCACAAAATTTCATTGCTCTGTTACTCTGAAACCCTGCCTGATAGAAAAATTCTGAAAACAGATATGAAATAAGTGTAAAAAGTACTACCAAGTTCACCCACTTTACCTCATGGGACAAAATAAATCTGAAAATGGTGAATTTATAGAATTGGAATATGGAAGATTACAAGCGAAGGCAAAGGGGAGAAATCCATTCGCTAAAAGGAAAGCAAATGATTTTGAATTGCTTTATATATTTTGCTAAAGATATGAATGTTTCACGGCCAGTGGAGGAAACTAGTAAAGCGCTTGGTTGTGGCAAAAGAATAGTATATTTCATTCGTAAATAAAAGCAAAACCAACAACCAAAAGATAAAGGTATGTGCAAGAATTCTCGTTTACAAGTATATCATCAACATATTCAATCACTTGTCAGATATAAAGGTTATAGCTACGAAATATTCCACCCACGACACCCATGATATTAGCTGCAGTAAATAGCGAAGATTACATCAGTACGCTGTACAGGTTCTTAACTGACATTGGTTTTGCATTTGAAAAAATTGGGAGGAGAGTAATGTTGCTGGACCGTGATGATATTATAAGATGGCGTCCTGATTTATTGTTATTAAAAATATCGCAGTGAAAAGAGAAACATTATTTTTATTGATGAATCGTGGGTGAATACTGGATATTTTGTAAGAAAAGCATGGACTGACAGCACAGTAAGTACGTGTAGGCAAGCATTCCTTCAGGATTTAAGTATTGGTTTAACAGCACCAAAAGGTTGTGGCCAAGACTATGTTTTAATCCATGTTCGTAACAAAAAGGCTTGGTCTGGGTGTTGAATACAACTTTCTTTGTAAAAAGAATACTTCTACAATTCACCTGCTCATTCCGTCATTGTTCTTGACAAGGCGTCTTACCACAGTCGCAAGTTAGAAAAAATACCAACAAGCTGGACAAAAGAACACATTGGCCTCGTCATCATCATCACATTCATGGTTTTCCGATACTACTTAATTTGACAATTATTGTAGAAATGATTTTTAATTTGTTGTAAGCATACTTGTGCAAATATTTCTAAATTTATAATATGTATATCCATATTGTTTTTCTATAAATAAATACAGCAATAATAGGGAGTAAAATAATTTATTGCTGTTGTGAATTTTGATGTTTCCTTGTGTTTTGTTTACAGTTAGGTATAATATAATAATCAACGGTATTCCATCAACATTCGTATAAGGACATAATAACATAACCCTTAAATACAAATCTTTCCAGGATAAATTCACAAATTGACGTTTATGAGTTGGCAACATAAAATTTACTAAAGTGTTCAGAGGGACAACATATGGAAAGTTAGTTACCTAAATAGATTTGGCAATGACGTACGATTTGGGGTACGATCTCCATAAAAACAATACTTCCATCAAAATTTGAACTGCACTATAGATGCGAGCAAGAGCGTGTTTGTTGCACTGTTATGGTGAGAGTGCTGCTAAATGCATATGTACCAAAATTCCCTTTTTTACCATACTTCAATAAAAAAGTCCACTTTTCCCTTTTGATTGGTAAAATTCCCTAAAAAGGGAAAAATACCTCGGGTTGGCAAGACTGACGACGACATCTATCAGGTGTAACCTCTTCTATGATGTTCGCCCACTCCGGGGTACATGCGTAATGTTAAGTACAACCACTCGCACAATTCTTATTTTTGCATAAACAAAATGGCGATTTTAATTAATTATCTTAAACATTCAATTAATATTTAAAGATATAAATTCTGAAAGTACAATTTGATTACGTGACAAGGTCGTTTTTAATTTTTCCGGCGAAATTAATATTTCATTTTCGTGAATCATTAACATAAACCGTTTATTCTTTATTACTGTTTCACGCGGCTATTGACCTAAAAAAAATTCCGTTCAATCTTTCCGCACTCTTCCCTTCTTGCGAAATTTCATGCAGTGTGCCACTGGGCCGTCGCTTGCCATCCGTTCCGTCCTGAATCATAAAAAAGTAGGCCCCAGCTCTTCCCCCATTTTTTTCGCGTAGAGGGAAATACATCCGCCTGTTCGCATGAATTTTAATAGCGTCCGTAGATTTCGGTTCGTGGCGGGTAGTGGCAGCACTGACGCCGGCGGTCGACCGTCACATGTTCTCCGCTCCGAAAAATATTTACGATGTGCCTTCTTGGCGTCGTATAAACTAGGAAGAACGGCCAGTCGGAATTGTGTGCACGGAGCTGTTAGCCTATATGATTTCACTAGATGAAATTTAGAAAGTTAAACATACGAGAGTTGAATTTGAATTTTCCATTTTTTTTGTCTGTATATTTTCAAATACGGATTGTACATGAAGTGTGACCAGTTTGACGCTACAAAACCTCTGTAACATGTTTCTTTTTTCCAAATAAGCTCGAACTTTTTATGTGAAGGAGGGCTAAAGTCTCTACTTTTGTGCCAAACTCTGTTTTAATTCTCAAGGTACTACCATTAATTTTTTCCGATTAAAAAAAAACCTAAATTTGTTTAGCGTTTTCTTGGGGTAAAATTTTATTTCGTGATTTGATTCAGTAACTTTTAGAATTGTATGCTAAAGTAACCGTACTTTGCTAACAACTTTAAGTTCTATATATGTTTAGAGAAACAGATATTTTAAGTGATAATTGTTGCCCGAAACCATAAAAGTATGTATTAAAGGGAATAAAAAACGAAAAAGTTAATCCACGCTTTGGCGTATTCCCGAACCACGTGTCCCAAAATAATCAATCTATTTGAGATAAGGAGTGATCCGATACAATGTGTTTACTGCTATTAGTAGTAATAGATTCCGTCAACAATAGATAACTTTTAATGGAATTTCAAATCCTTTTAAGGTGTTCCTGAATACCACGGGGTAGTAAAATGTTTCCTAAAGAAAACGCTAAATAAATGTAGTAATTTTTAACTAGAAAAATATTAAGAGTAAGCCTTAAAACAGAAATCTGAAATTTGGCACAGAAATAGAGGCTTTATCCATCCATGCCATAAAAAGAGCTCCATTTAATTTGGATAGGAAATAAACATTTTACATACTTAAGTTCCTCTTCACTCTCTTCAGAGCATAGGGCTTCTACAAGGTGTTTCAATCGTTCTCTTTCTTTTGCCATGGCTCTTGTCTCGTTTCATTTTAAATTATTCTTTTACAGTTTTCTGTCTATGCTTCTCCTCCATGTATGTAGGCAGATGGGCCTTGTCCTCTTTTGCCAGATGGTTTATAGTCTAACACCTGCCTAGCAATATCGTTCTGACTTCTTCTTAGGATATGACCAATCCATTTACATTTTTCTCCTTTTGAAGTCGGATTTACGGGTCTTGTTGCCACAGTTCTTCTCATTCGGCCAATATATATTCTGCGAAGGCATTTATTTATAAACACTAGTATCTTCTCTATTTCTCGAATTTTTGTTTCCATCTGTAGAGTTTTGGATGTAAGTCAAACCATTTGATTTGAGCTCTTCAACCAACCTTCGGACCAACCTTTCGGAAAACCAGTTGTCGGGTGTGACATTTCTGTTTGTTCCATACAGTGGCTTTACTAGTCGTATGACAGATTATGTGGGTTTGTTGAGCTTTCTATTTTCATTCGAGACCAATTCCGTCCTAGTCTTTTCCCGTATAAACATATGCATTGTAGGCGTAATGGTTTCTAGCGTCCGTCGCATTCACAATTTTGATTCCATATTTTCGAGGTTCATTCGGGATATATATTCGGAATCTACATTTTCCTCTAAAGCCAACAAGCATCTACGCACATGTTGGCACCAGGTGTAAATATATTTTTTTCAGTTGTCAAAAAAATATATCAAAGATTTCATTAATTGGTGCTCCTCTACTCGTTCCGGCCTTGTTGCGGGGTCGTCAAACCTAAGGCTCACCAACAAAACGGAACTTATGACACATCTGAAGATTTCTCTTCCGGTTCCATCGGTGGCGAAGAGGGCGTCAATATCTTCATCGGTAGATTTAAATATGGCTGTGTATACAAGTAGTCCAAAGAATGCGCGAATTTCATTATTGTTGGTATTCTTCAAATCCACTCGTGTTGGGTCGTTGTATTTTTGACGCATTTGTTACAATTTTTTGTTCGTCCAACTTACGATAATGGATATTATTTCTTCAGTAAACAAAATGTGCCAAATTTTAACTGGATTTGCTTCATGTCCTAAATTTCGAGCTTCGCCTTTTAGTCCAGGTAGGGTAACAACTATATTATGGCTGGGCGTCCGCACATTTGTCGTTGGTTCTATTGAGGACCATTTATATAGATTTTTTACATAAAAGTATTAAAAATAAAAAATAAAAAATACCCTTACCACCTCGTTCAGTGAAGAACTCCTGGATACATATTTCGGCAACTAAGTTGCCATCCTCAGCAGAATCTACGAAGGAAGATAATGTTAGACGTCGCACTCTGGAAGATTTGCACCACACAGAACACCGCTTGAATATAATACCACTTTGGTAGTGTTATTCGAGTGGTGTTCTGTGTGGTGCAAATCTTCCAGAGTGTGACGTCTAACATTATCTTCCTTCGTAGATTCTGCTGAGGATGGCAATTTAGTTGCCGAAATATGTATCCAGAAGTTCTTCACTTATCGAGGTGGTAAAGGTATTTTTTATTTTTTTATTTTTACTATTTTAAGCCACCGTATTCTATTATTTGTATTTTATAACATAAAAGTGTGTTCTCTCTGTAGTCGAATCGTTGTGGCTACTTGCACTTGAAAGTAACTGCTCTGTTAAATCATCATCGAGTACTAATTGTTTGTAATCATTCACAGACTGCTCGCTACCGCTTTTGTGGTCACTCACAATATCACTGCCGTCTTCTACATCCGACGCACCGGAGTCCAGTTCATTATACCATCCTAGAAGCGTACTTTCATAGTCCTTATCGTTAAATCTAATAGTGTCTGTTGACGTACTAGCACGTAAATCCATCTAAAATATCATAAATGTAAAAACTAACACACGTTTCATGTAGAACTGCAACCACCGTGGCAAACAAGACTCATGTATCCGAACTAAAGGTACATAGGCGTGCGCTTTTGCCACTTAATACACAAGGTAGTTATAGCGCGTAAAATAACTGCCGGAGTCTGATAGACTTAAACTCACCGGTTACGGGTTAATAGAGTTTATACTTAAACAAGCACTTACTGATCCAGTGTATACGGATCAAATTATTAATACCAAAGCATTTTTCCCACACTGTACTTCACTATATCCATTATACTGTCAGTACGTAGATTTCTGACAGCTGCTTTCTATCGTCAGGATTAAATCGATCTGCTCGATGCATAATGGAAAAGGCGATCCTTACATGCCTAAAGTCATTTATCTGTTCCGGTCTGGTTTATATAGACCCACGTCTGTTTCATATCAAATACTCGACATCAGATCAAGCGCCAGTGCGTTCTTTTTCTGAAGTATTTCTTCTCCGCCGAACTGTTTGTTTTGCGCCGGGCCACGTCAGCATCTTTAAATATGTAGCTAAGAATCCGACATTCTGATGCGTCCGCAGTTTTCCTAGTTATTATTCATACTTCAATTTACGTACTTTTAAAATGGTTATACTAAAGTTACGGATGTAAGTAATCTCGGCAATAAAGAATCTTGGCAAGGATCGCATCCCGGGGCTCTCTGTCAATTCAATTTGCGTAAGTTTGGTCAAATTGCTGAAGTAATTTGGTAGAGCGACAACACGCCGTAATTTCACCCGATATGCAATATATCCGCGGGTGAACAAATATAAAATTGCAGACGTTGGTCTAAATGGCGAATATTATGTAGGAAACGGACACTGTCATTGCCAAACGATGTTCACTAGGATGTTTCTTCTGTGCGGAACGAGGCAAAATCGCCTCCGTTTATTGTTATTACTCAAACTCGAATGTAGGAATTCTTTTTTATTTTTGTTTCCGAGCTCCGCCGGCGTGTTCGCTTCTATTAATTTGTTTTTCTCCCTTATCCAGATGGTTTATGAGAGCAAGAACAACTCTCTCCACTTACATACACATATAAGAATACACATACACATCTTCTAAACGTATAATTTGCAGGAATTATACACTTAAGTGAATTAACTGATTAAGGGAGATGACATTTTATGATAGTTGTTATTGCGGCTCCTCTTGTGAATAGCTCTATTCAATCGTTGACCTATTTTCACGTTCCGAAGAGTATATCGTCTGCTTTTCGTCGGTGTCTTCATTTCCGACGAGATGCCACGTCATTTGGCGAGGTAAGGAATTGGTTTAATCTGGGGAAAATTTCAAATATTGGATTCCGAAATTGAAGTTTGATTTTTCCCGTATTTCGCTCGGGCTTGGCCGGATGGAAGATGCGCTCCTAAATAAATTAAGATTGTTTCCTTTTTTCTGTTTGTATCGAATCGAATTTTCAATATTTGCATCGCTGTTTACCAATGCGGGGTTCATTCGGTAAACGTTGGCAGTTTTGTAACTCAAATAATATCCTAACAAAGTGGTGTCTGCTTTCTTTCAATTTAAGAATGGAAGAGTGAAGCATTTATTTTTAGAATATCATTGCGTTTCAAGAAGTTTGTGGGTAAATTTAAAATGCATGTTTGTTTGTGTTTCATACAAAGATACACACGATGCGGATTATTTAATTATTTTTGTCAGTAGTTGTAGAGTACGTATGTATATATAAAATCGGACATCCTATTCGCGATTTACCTAAATTAAGCGAAGCGCCAGTATTCGGTTAATTTTCATACTACGGACAGAGGCACTCCCTTTTGTGTTGCATTATATTATATTTGACTTCAAGCATCTTACTCAACGATATTTTCACCATTACTTTCTATTCATCTTGTAGTATCATCGATGTATTGTGTTCGACACTTCAAATCAGCTAGGTATTGTACAAGTCTTTCCTTTATTGTTGTACACATGAAATGACATAGTATTGCGTGGTAATAACTACCGCAAATGTGTATTTTTGTTTACAGGTATTTTTCAATAATGGAAGAACGCAGATATTTTCTTAGCTACAAATATCTCTTCGCTTATCTAGAAGATGCACCTACTTCTAGATGCGCAACTGAAGGAGAGGCAATAGTAAACGTCAAATGTATTTTGCATGTAGCATTTTGGGGAAGACTTCAACTCAAATAAAACTCTTTTTCTTTAACAGAAGAAAAAATATTGCAAGAATTGTCGCAATTGTAACACTTGTTTACAAATTACCGGATAAATAAGGACGACAACAATTTCTAATAGGTTCTAGATACGCTAGATTTGTAATAAATCAAGTATTACAAAATTGTATCAGATTTACACTGAGAAAAATATTGCAGTTAACAGAATTGTGTTAACGTTAGCACCATATCCTGAACAACTTAGTAAACATTGTCTTGCAAACATTTTAGAAGGTAAAAATACTTCCAAATCATACTCATCTATGTCTATCCTTTTCTTACTTACGCTGGTTCATTGGAAATAACTTGCACGTGACGATAACATTGATACTGCTATTGATACTTTTTTTACTTTTTTAAATCTGTTAGGTAGAGCTGCTGCTATTTTGTAATAAACTTTACTTTTCCTCGGTAGTTAGAATTGCAATAAATACATCAAATTCTCCTACAAACGTCCCCTATTACTTACTATCAATTCACAATTCTTCCCCAGTCCTTAAGTACTCTGTTATGGTTTTATCGACCTAGTAACTCGACAGAGAAAATAAACCGACCATAGTTAGCAGTATACGATGAAACGCAGAGACTAGGGCAAAATTATGAAGACGAATAATACGGAACGCTGAAAAAACTTTTCGAAGAAAACTTTTTCAAGTTCCCGTTGAAACGGGAAACTCACGGTAATTGCTCTAATTTGGTCAAACTCGGAGAATTATGTTTTTGTCCCGCAGCCAAATATTTAGCTGTTTTTATTGCCGCGCGCCCGGGTAGTTATGTTGTGGAGTTTTTGTTTTGTTCGTCCCGCTCGGAACAAAAACTAAATGCGCCTTTCGTCCTAATTAGGTAATCGTATACCGGAAATAATCCAGAAAATGAGAATTTCTCTATTAGGAGATTAAAAAATAAGAGGGTCTAGTGTTAAGAGAACTTGGTTGTCAACATGTTCATACATACGTGCGACTTCACGTCCTCTTTCGGATATGCAACCAATATACAAATTGGTACTAGTTAGCGACAAAATCACTTATTCACTTATATCACAATATTTTACAGTCAGCAGCTAGATTATAAGTACCTTAATTAAATATTGCAGATGTGTCTAAAGATAATTTAATTTACTGATTTTTGACATTTTTCTTAGGGAAACTATGAATTATTATTAATAATTATTAATTATTTTTTGAGAAAAACTAATGCGCAAATATCACCACCACGCCATCAGAAACGGTCATAATTACGTTCTACCAACCTAGTTCTGTTGATTCCAACCAATATTAGACTGGTGCTGGGTTTGGTTGTTATTCGAAGCCTCTGTTCTAATCAGGAAGTGCAAAATTGCTATTTTTATATATTCAGTAAATCTAATAATAATAATAATAAATGAAATTATTATAAACCAGGTGCCTACGATTAATTACCACAAATGAATATTATGATACTTAATAACCATTAAATTATTTGTTTAAGATACTTGCTTAATTCACAGAAAGGTATGTCCAATAAGTGTGACTAAATGTAAAGATGTTTCTTATCTCAGACAGGATCTTATTGTAAATTTTAAGGAACATATGGAACTTTTATGGTTTTGTGACAAGGAATGGGAGCTTCTTGTTGCTATATTGGGCTATATTGCACATTTTGTTTTAAACTAGCTGTCCCCGGCCGCGCATTGCTGTGGGCCAGTCTGTACACATATAAATTCGAATGCAGCGTTGTTAAAATTTTAAAGCAATTGGTGAAGAACTTTGGGAGATCCTAGATTTTTAAGAAATGAACATTTACTTTCTGATTTATATAGATTTATGTAATTGCGCTTTTGCGTAGATTGTATTAGTCATTATTCGATGTTTTTTAAAGTCTCTACATGATGCCATCCTTGATAATGTATACATGGTTCCCGTGATTCGCTTATACATAATTTCAGAAGTCAGTAGGCATTGTACGCCTTTAACGAATTAAGTAACAAGCAATATATATTTGTCTTAAAACATGATCGATTTGCCTACTTACTTTATCGTTAGTACTTTGATTTCGTTAACTTCTTTTATCAGTTGCCCATTAACGTTAAGGCGAATTAAAATTTCATGTTTATTCTTTAAATGAACCCGGTTTTATCATAATTCAATTTTAAGTTACTTTTAGAACGCCAACTAGCCATATTATTAATGTTCGCTGGCATTATTTGCTCTGAGTATTACTGATACACCAACGGAAAATTGAGCAACAGCTCCACTGTGTACCCTACATCCAATGTCATTAACAAATATCAATAATAAAAGGGGGCCCAATATTGATCCTTGTACACGCCTGTTGTTACTCTTTTTATTACCAAACAGATACTCACTTCGTTTGTGGACCAGAGGTTTATTACCCCTAATGCCAGACGTCTACAACTTCTACCAGATCTTATGGTTAATGCTGTCAAAATCCGTGCTAAAGTGAAAATTTGCCCGCGGAGTCAGACGCCTTCATTCAAGGGCTCAACAATACCACAGATTGACTCAATACTGTAGTTATGTATGTTACTTTTAACACCTTTTCTATGAATAGACAATAGGAAATAAAAGATTGATACTAGTTATCTCAGGAGGTGTGTTGAAAATATTATGAAATAAGGTTTGGGATACAAGAAGAATCAATCAATACACGAAAAGAAGACAGCTGTAAAAAGAAAACAGACGTACTACCATAATCTTCCTAAATAAACAAAGGGAAGCGTTGGCGAAGCAGATACGAAACAGTCGTATTCAAAGAAAAAGCCAAAAAAATGACTACATACACAGACACACACTTACATAGTGTGGTTTGGCTGCGAAATATTACCGACACCCAGCTTCCCAGCCAAAACCAATATGTCATCTCTGAGAGATTATACGGCCCTTACTGCGTATATATGAAGGGCACGTTATGCTCTGGGACCGGCTCGCACATGATAAATTATAGGAGAAAGCAAAAATGAGACATCCTTATAAACATCTTGTGCACGATGGCGTCGTTTTGAATATCGTTAGACCGAAAAATGTTCTCACTCGCCTGCTTCTCTATTTTCAGTGGGGGCTTTAACACGTGTGCGTAAATATAATCAGAATACACCGTTTGTTGCGGAAAACAAAACAGCCTATTTCATATCCCTCAACTACGTGGGGTAGTAATGGTTTATTTCGTGATATATTGTATTACATTTACCATCTGGTAGAGTAATGCGAAATCGTTAATATAACGAGGGCAACAACGAAAACAACTTCCCGAAGCTCGTGTAGCACCCAGATTTAAATACTAATAACGACAACGTATTAATAAGTTTCTGGGCGGAATAGTTGCATCCTAGGTCACAAACAAACCCGCAAACACGCCGGTCCCTGCTTATACGTAGTGGCCGTCGCCATTTCAACTTAGTAAAACTATTTTCATGTAAGCTAAATGCTCTGGACAAACATTCAAACTGTAAACAGGAGTCCGCAAAACTATTAGGAGGTACAACGTAACCGACTCCCTAACAAATTGAAATAAACAATTTAACTTGTTCCATTTTCTTGCCGCCCTTCTTTATGGAAGTCGGAGAACGTTAATTTCACTCACGACCGACTAACCGCAATTATTGTCTTCCTTCGTTCCAAAAAGTGTCGCTCAGACTTTAGGTTATGGGATAATGAATACAAGGAGGAAAACATCACCTCATTGGTTAATATTAGCGGCGGTACTCTTTCTTTCGTTTCTCCTTTCGTGTCCCTTGGGTGATCATTGTGTTTGTACTGGCAAATAGGAAAGCGCCACTAAATAAATGTCTGCTGCCGTAACGCATTCGAAATGAAACAATATTTTATTTGCAGTAGAAATTATTTTCTTAACTTCTTAGTATTTTGATGAATTAACGTATATTGTTTTATTGCAAGGTGGTACTTACTACTGGATGGAAGATTACTAGAAGCGACTGTCTATGATAAACCATTTTAACATCGTAGCGGGGATCAGATCAAAATTTTTGTTGAATGCCAATGGTGGGCCAGTTAAATGCAGATTACAGTGTCTCACATACTTGGTAATATAAATAAGAAGCTTTGATCAGACAAACTGTAAACATGAATCTGTCGTTTGGTGTCACCAATCACTAGTTTTGAACTTACTAATAATAATAAAATAATAAAATTGCACAACTAGCAGGCTGCTGGATACCAAGTTAAACAAAATACTAATACAAATACTATGGAGATATGCTAGAAACCTTTGAAATTTATAACTATACATCAGACACTAGACAAGATTATAAATTAAACATTTCTCAGAACTTTTTCTTAGTTAATAATAAACAGTAACTAATTTGGACGAAATTAAAATTATTCCTTTATTTGACGAATATTATAACCGGAGTAAATAAGTTGTCCCCACAGCTCTAGCCAATATAATTAAACTCAGTTTTGGCGTGGAATATTTTATTTTTAAACAAGAGTTTCCGTATTTCTTGTTACAGTCAACACTGTGACATTTGTTGGAGCTTTCCGGCTTTGCTCAGCTTCTGTTCGGTGTTTGTTTTTTCGCCTGACATTTTTTGATACTGCGGGACATTTCTTCCTCTTACTCTGAGGAATAAGCTAAAGTAATGTGTGTGTGCATCCTTTGTTCAACTGTTCTTTCCTTATTTTCGAGTTAGTTTATACGTGTTGTCTTCTTGGTTGGCTTTGTACCTCCGTTTGTTCTTCTAACTTATTTATTTTTCAATTAAACGCTAAGTAATTGCCTTTAAATTAAGTGCACATTGGATGAATAGAAAAGAAAAAAAATGGAAAATAGTATTAACCTGAGTATTCTTTAAATATGAATGATAGTTGCCATAAAATATGCAAGAGCTTAATTTGTGTAATAAGTAAGTGCAGCATTTTAAAACAGTGAGGGTATCTGATACTAAATTGAAAGTATTATTGTTAAAATATAATCCAGTTGGTGTAAATCTTACGGAATTAATATTCGAACTGAGTATATCTTGCGTAGGTACCAATGGTAAAATATACAAGTATTGTTAGCCAACCCGCAGTAACTTTTTTACACTATGATGTATCCATATTTAACAAACTAATTTGCAATATTTGACAAAGTAAACGTGTTACTAGCACCGATATGGTGCTTGCACAAGTTTGCGCCAATAAAATTATTTCCCTCCTAAGACCACTTCAATACATCACGATTTTTTGTCTATCTATCTATAAATAGTACCTACTCTAGGTAGTTAATATAATTTTTATAATTTTATATTGTTAATTTTCCTATGACTTGGTAATTACTTATAATATATATTTCGGTTGTGCCGGTGCCGAAAAATTAATGGAACACAACTATGTGAAGAATTCAGACCAATTAATACTGTGTCCTGCTACGAAAATATTTTGGAATCTTGTGTACGGAACCAACTATATGACTACTGCAACAGAAACAATTTATATTTCAGAAACAGAGGGGAGCATTCCTGTGAAACTGAATCAGTTAGTATATATGACAAATGGTAAAAGTGATAGACAATGGACAACTAGTTTTAACGGTATTTCTGGATTTCAGTTGAGCATTTGAACTATTGATAGGCAACTATTATTAAGAAAAATAATAGAGATAGGTATTAGAGATATGGCTAAGGACTGATTCAGTTCATATTTGAATAATCGTTGCCAAGTGGTTAAGTATAACTGTGTGTATTCAGAAAGGATAAACACTTCGCACGGTGTTCCACAAGGAAGTGTGTGAAACCACTGTTGTTTAATTTTTATGTTAATGATGAATTGCGAAGTACATGTTTGCGGATGATACTAAGTTGTATGTTTGTGGTAACGATTTAAATGTATTTATTTATTCGTGTAGTGTATAGTACTTAGAACACTTAAACACAAATACTTACAAAAAAAGATAAAGGAAAATAAAAAAATAACGTGATTTTAAACTAGGGCTAAGCATTTCATGCACAGAAACGGGCGACGTCAATTGCATTTGGCTTTGCTGCCATAAGGTCCTCCATAGTGCATTGGGCAGGGAATAGTGGGCCGGTGTACATATATAGCGTGGTTTGTAGTACTTCGCATTCGCATAGGTTAGAGTTTACAGGTAGCTCCATTTATTCAGAATATCTCTCGATCTTGCAGTGCCCGTACGAAGTCTGTTTCGTGCCCATCAGGTTTCCCAGTTTTCGTCGCATCCTAATGCCAGTTCTTCTTTCGGCTCCATCCAGTGTTGATTTGAAGTCTTCATCCAAAGGTCCATTCTGGTTTTGGGTTCTACGTAGCCTTTCGTCGATCTCAGGAAACTTCGCCTTGATTTTAATCGCTGGTGAGCCGGTTAAAAAAGATATAATAATATGATACAAATAATTAATTCGAAAACTTGGCAGTCTATATAAATAAATAAATAATAACATTATAAGTATTAACCTTAAAAAATCAAAATTTATGCTTATATATTTATATATTTTAATCATTTTGTTTTAATTACTGTTATTTATTGAGTCAGAGATAAAATGCTGACAATTTTTCGAATGTTATTTTAACAATTGGCGCTCATTACACGTATTTAAAAAGGAAATAGTGTTCAGCTAACTGATAAACGGACAAATAAACAATTTTTTTTCTATCAGTGTAAATAATTAGCGTAATATATGTAACATATTTTTTAAATGATGGAATTCATACGAATATATACGCTGACGTTGTTAATGTTTTAAAGAGTGTTGTGTTGTGGTGGGTTCAGGCTGTTGCAGTGAAGCCGCGACCATTTGATCATATGTAACATTTGATCATCTGGAAATGTGTAAACCATCCGAACTCTTTTTGCTACATTCATTGACATTTAAATATCAAAAACGGTCTTTTACACCTCTCCTTCAAAAGTGCTATGAGCAGTATTCCAAGTGTAAAGTAGGTGATGAAGACAAAAGTTGCTCTTTTTCGTAATCGCCATGCAGAATTTGAGAATTTCTTCTCTATAGTAGAAGGACTTGTATTTTGTAATAACGTCCGTTCTGTTATATACAGATATAATACAGATGAGTGGCGTCTGTTCATTGTCTCTTCCAAATTAAGCTTGAAAGGGGTACTACTCCACAATGGAAATAAGTTCCCCTCTGTTCCTTTGGCTCATGTAAGCGATTTGAAACAATCTTATGACAACATGAAGCTTCTTTTGGAAAAAATTAAGTGTAACGACTTTAAGTGGAGTATTTCTGGCGATTTGAAAGTTGTTTCACTTTTGCTCGGCATGCAACTCGGTTACACAAAGTATTGTTGTTTCCTCTGTGAAT
>JARFOC010001331.1:128489-180325 GCA_031763485.1 Osmoderma eremita
ATGAAATAAGTGTAAAAAGTACTACCAAGTTCACCCACTTTACCTCGTGGGACAAAATAAATCAAAAATTTTGTTGATCAATGTAATATACATAAAAGCACTTCACAAGATCATCCACGCCATAACCTACGATAACTAAAAGAACATATAAAGCTGTTGCTCTCTGTATGTAAAAATGCGTAAGGGAATGAGGGAAATATTTCTATTGGCGCAAACCCGTGCACATTATAAAATATAGCAAATTAGTTTGTGAAAACTACTGGGAAGAAGTTAATACAATCGGATAGCACCAATATTTTTGTATATTTTACACTCCAGTAAGCAAGATTTACCGATTTCCAATAGAAATTCTGATTAGAATTACGATAATATTTACAGTAATTGAATTACAATACCAGTTTTGTAATTTCAACAGTAATATTTTTCTCAATGAAGAATTGATGCCCCTTATTCGTTATCACAGGTAAATTTTGTTATACCTATATGTCATAACGTACGCATCTTTGAAACTGTTGTATACTGTTGTATAATGTATACATTGTTAATATTGCGACTTTTGTTGTAAATACTACAATGCCCGTGCAGTATTCTTGGTATTCGCTCTTCCTTGTGTTTAAACCTCACACAAAGTTACTGTCACAATAATTAAGGACAAGTTGCGTTTTATCACGATTGTGTTAAGCTTTACAATATATTTTTCCCAAATTGAAGTTGTTCCTCGTTTAAAGCAAAAATAATAAGGTATAATTAGAAAGTGCAATGCAAAACTTTTCACATAGGCAAATATGTTCAAAAACGTAAAATAATATGTAATTTTAAAAGGTAATATATAATTATGGAAATGCAATAAATGGAAAATTAAATCAAATCTGATGAAACTTTAATGGTTTTAAGAATCACACGCGAACGTGCATATCGACTATATCCATGAATATCCCGAGAAAGTACAATACGTACTTTCGCCAAGTCGGTAAATTTCGTGTTAAACAACGTAAAAGCGGTCCGTTAATTTATGGAACACCACACACGTATAAAGTAACGAAAATTACGTCGGTCGCGGCAGCCGGGCCCGGCAGGCTGCAATCACGAATTCGTAATTAACACAAAAGGAGGAACCACCGCGCCGGGGTACGTGAAAAACGTACCACGGGCGCAGGAGGAAGGGAGAAAAACGAGCGGCAACGACCAGCGCAAAACTCGTGAACTTGTTAAGTTCGTAAAGAAAGGTTATGTTTTTGTTTTCCCAGGGAATAATCCGCCCTAATAAACGCTATTACGAATATTGTCCTTTAGGAAAATAGGCCTTTTAGTATAATGAGAGGTAGGGTCGGTTCGTCCACGTACTTTCTGGATGCAGGGGGCGCTACTCTCGCTTCTCGGTAATAACCGTTTCGCGTGCAAGGCTTATTAACCAAGAAGGCGGAATGCTATCGTCAAGCCTCTTTTTTAACTATGTAAATAGAACAGAGCAAAACTGATTACAATCCACAAATATGGTTACTCTTATTAAGCAATGAAAACAAAAAAAAAGTACTTTGATGAGACGCAGCATTTAGTTACGAGAAGTATCATTAAATATAAAAACTAGTGAATAATTCAATGACTAATAGTTTGGCAAACATACGCGATAGACCTCCAAAAATTTAAACTTAGTCAATATGCATTTATCTCCACGGGAACTTCTAACGAGGTGAACGTTTGCCAGAATTTTTTTAACGTTTAACAGTCTGCGAATACCGTCTAACAAATTGGCGCCGCACAGCTGTAGATGGTGAATAAGAAACACCTTGCCCTATTTGCTAACAGTAAGTAACCGTAAACACATTAAGCATTAACATCTTTACGTTTAACTTTACTGCGTTTCCAAAATCTTAACTCAAATACAAATACATCCAATGCACAAAAACAATCGTGGAATATTAGCGGGTCGTCCTTAATCCTTAAAATTTCATATTATTGGCGATAATGCGATGTTCTCCATGTGTCGTGTATAGCAAACAGCGCTGGGCTTGACACACAAATCGATTTTAATTTACTTTCATTTTGGCGCCGTTCCAAATGCCGTATATGAAATTACAAAGCTATTTATAAGTTTGTGCATAAATTTTTTTAAATGTTTGTTTATGTCTTAATAAGTGCAGCGATGCATGTAAGAGTTTGTTTTTATAGGTACAAGAAAAGGGAAATTTTGTGTTTTTAGTGGTTGAACAAACATAATAATGTGTGAATTAATTGTTTTCAAGTTAACTCGCACGGTATTTACTAAAAATTGTATGTACTATAGTTACACATTAAGTTTGGTACTAGTTTAAAAATACTATCCATATTCCACTTTGTACATTTATCATAAGTCAGAACTTTCTCTAGTTCTCTTTTTAAAAAATCTCAGATAAATTCCAAAATGAGTGGGTTAAAAAGAACGTATTAATTGGCAAAATATCTCCAGTGAGCCGATATTATCTGAGATTTCAGGAAAAGAAAACGCTACTACGTATCATTCTATTCAACTCAACAAATGTAAGATGTCACACAATAGTTACTCAATAGTGGGGGTAAAAAAATTACGCTGAAGCCACACTCGGAACTGTTTTGGAACGCATAGCAGTTGTTGTAAATATCCCGGGCAACATGCAACATTATCTTAGGCTGAAATCTATGCCAATGAGTTTTGCGCAAGGGAGATTTTGAACAAAAACCTCAAACACAAATGACAGTCAGGCTGTATTGAAACCATTGGAGGCGCAAAAATGTCACTCTAAACTGATCCGGAGCTACAAAACCATTCTAGATACAATAGGGGCGTCTAACAAACTAACCCCAATCTGGGTCCCTGGTCACTCCCGCATACAAGGCAATGAGACAGCCGACACCCTTGCAAACAAGGGTGCCGCGGGGTGCTTCCTGGCAATTGGCACAACAACTTCGATAGCCAAACAACAAATTTGTTTCTGGTTGAAATACAAAGTACTCCAATTTTGGAGCAATTCTCCTGGTTTGAAACATGCGACAGAGTGCATTTCACCCAATCATGTCAGAACTGGAGAATTACTAAAACTTGGCCGTAAAAGGGTCAAAATAATTACTTCTGTGTTTACAGGTCACTGCAGACTCAGAAAACACCTACACAGAATCGGAAGAAACCTTTGACCGTATTTTTGTAAATAGAAGGCGTTAGTCTTTTGTTATGATATTAGAGGAATTTTGCAACAGATGGTTTTAAAAAAATACCAAATTAGTGATTGGCGTCTTTTATAGACAGCAGCAAAGGATGCTTAAAATGTGTTTTACTTCATAACGGTAACAAGTAAGGATCTATACCTATTGCACATTTGACGACTTTGAAAGGAGAGTACACAAATATTTCTAAAGTAATGGAAAAAATTAAGTATCAAGACCACAACGGGGCCATTTGTGTTGACTTGAAAAGGGTTAACGTCCTTCTAGGTCAACAAGGTGGATACACAAAGTTCTCTTGTTTTATGTGTCTCTGGGACAGTCGAGACAAGCAACGCCATTGGATACAAAAACTTTGGCTGGTGCGAGAAGAGCTGAATGTTGGTACAAAAAATGCTATACGTGCCGAGATCGTATCATACTTCCACCACTTCATATTAAATTAGGCATAATGAAACAGTTTGTGAAGGCCCTTGACAAAAATGGCGAATGTTTCAATTTTCTCTCGCGCGAGTTTCCAGGATTAAGTACCGAGACATTAAAAACAGGTATATTTGATGGACCACAAATTAGGAAACACGTGCAAGATCCCGATTTTGTCAAATCAATGAACGAAGTCGAATTGAAAGCTTGGAATTCATTTGTTTTGGTTATAACTAAATTTCTTGGGAACAAGAACTCCGAAACTATATCGGGCTTGTTGAATGCAAGCTATCGAAATTGCAAGAGCTGGGGTGCAACATGAGCATAAAAATCCACTTCTTGCACTCACATTTAAAGCGATTAACAGAAAATCTGGGCGATTTTAGTGAGGAGCAGGGTGAAAGATTTCAGACATACGGACAATGGAAGAGCGTTATCAAGGAAGGTGGAACTCCCACATGATGGCCGGCTACTGTTGGACCTTGCAACGAGATCAACCTGAAGTCGTTCATTCAAGGGAATCATAAAAAAGATCATTTCATAGTGTTGCATAGAAACTTTACTTAAATATTTATGTTATTTTCTTGTTTCAGTCAAAATAATAAAACTGTAAATAACAAAAACTAAAGCTGTTAGCAATTATCTAGTATTTTTTTTTTAGTCAGAATCCTAGAAATACTTAATAACAGTAAAAAAATGAGGAAAAAAGATTGGTGTTGACCAGTGTTATCTTATAAAAATTTCGTAATTTAAGGAAAGAATGTGATTATGTTTTGATAATGTATTCCGCTTTATTAAAATTTGTATCTCGTTGGAGTTTAAACTAGTAAACGATTGTCAAGTAGAATAACAAATTAAAATTGTATATCCATATTTCAATTAAAGTTTAATTTGAACACTCCATTCTTCAACTATTCCAACACAACAAGACGTTGAAATTATTTAATTTAACCTTAACGTTTTGCTTCCTTCTCGCACTATACAGTTAAGGCAAGGGAGCTGAAATAAATAGCTTTTACAAGAGAGTCTTTCAGATCAAGCCGAAATTAATTAGGAGCGTTTACATTCTCTCATGCGAAGCACCGGTCGATTATACAATTACTTAACAAATTTCAAAATAAAACGTCGGAATGGATGAAATGATATAAAAATAAAATCCTGGCAAACTCGTGCTCACGATTCCGACAGCAGAAAATCGTCTTTTAATTCGGTTTAAATAAGCAAGTTGAGGTATTCCCGGAGATGCCAGGGAATACCAGTTAATGCGAAAGACGAATATAGTCCCGAGAATAGTACCGAGACCAGTCGGCGTCGCGCGATTCTATTCATTATAGACTAATTAAATCCGACTACAATGGAAATACCCATTCAAGGAGTTTGAATTACAACAGCCACCGTATAATCCACAACATAAGTTTAGCGCAATGGTATTTGAGCAGGGGCCCGTGAAGGTATTTGTCTTGGAGGAGAGCTACTGAGCCTAACAGGATCGAATGACCGTTAAAGACGCACCCACAGTTGCTACGTAGTAACCGAATACGGTTTATTAATTCCCCTTTTAAAATTAATTAAACCGAACTGTTAAGTCTTCAAACCAACCCGAGGGTTTTAATTAAAAAAATGTATGGAGGGTAATTACAAGGTACCTTCTCACGTCTCTTGTGTCCACAGTCTGGACTAATTTGGAAAATTCCTCCACGGTATTGACAAATATTATTAACGTTGGGTGTTTGCGTTGGGCGAATTAATAGAAAAAAACTTAATACAAACGACGTCAAAAACAGTAAACATTATTAAATCTGTTTTTATGAACGTTTTCCACTTTATGAAACGTTCACGTTTTCCCAAAATACAGTCCCCGCTTGTTCTCTTTTCGATTTGATTTTCTTCGTCTCGACGCCGGCCGCGAAAACAAATATTGCCGTATGATTATCACTTAAAAATTGTTTGCCCGTGAGATGATAAAGTTGAACGCCAGCGTTCTACGTAAAGGGCTATAAATTCCGGTGTATTTGCTTCAACACTTGGCGTCGCCGTAAAACGGACGCGAAGTTTACACGTGGCCCTATAAAAGTGCGTTCAAAATTCCGCTTTAATTGTCCTTTTCGCGTCGGCCAGTAGCGTGTATATCAGCTTTTATTAATCGTACCGCGTTTCTTGACGTGTTGCTCGGCGGTCGTAAATATGAATATTTTAAGGTTCCGGGGAGATTTTTGTATGGGTACACGTAATAATGTGGAAAAAAAATTCACATTATTATTGGTTGTTGTTCGGTAGGGGTTCTTAACATTGAGCAAGAAACACAAGCAATCAAGTTCTAAAACAGTAGTTATTCTAAAATTATTTTACAATTTTCTGTTTTATATTTTTAACAACTGTATTCCTAAATTACTCGCTAAAAGACTATTAAACAATAATTTCTGTTAGAGACTAAAACTTAAAATAATGTTAGGGCACTCTTGACCAGTGTCGTTCTCGGTATTTGATGGACTGAATCTTCTAGAAAAATCGTAAAAAAACTGTAATAGATTCCTCATTTAATGTACATTAATCATAAACAAATATAAACAGATCAAAGGGAAGGGCGAAACACTAGGGTAAACGAGATGAAGACGAAGTATATGCAAATAGGTGGAAGGGAAACTAAGGGAGAGGTAAAAATTGAAGACGATACTTTTGAAACTGTCAACAATATTAAATACTTAGGAGTAAACATAAGTAGGACAGAAGACAACCTTCAAGAAATAAAAGAAAAGGTACAGCAAATGAATGGAACATTTTACGCGAATAAAAAGACACACAACTTTCCAAGAAAACAAATATAAAGATGTATAAAACGTTACTAAGGTCTATTTTAACTTATGCGGTAGAGACAATGACGTCAACAAAAGAGGGCGAAAAAATTCTTCGAACGCAAGAGAGAAAAATAATAAGAAGTATGATGGGGGAATAGTCGAAAATAGATTATATAGGAGACGAACTAACCAAGAAATCTGGGGGGATTTGAAGGGGAAAACGGTGGTAGGAGTTATAAAAATGCAAAGAGTGAAATGGTTGGGACACATACAGGAAAAGACCAGAGGAGGAAGTGCGAGCAATAACAGAATGGCAATTGGGAGGAAAGAGCACGAGGAATACCAAAGACTACATGGAAGGACGAAGTAAAACAAGACTTGAGAAAAGCGGGAATAAGAACAAGATGGAGGACGATTATCGGAGATAGAAAAAAATGGAAGGAGGTAGCCAAAGCGAAGGAGAGCGTCTGCGTAATGTAGGGGATTTGGTCCTGACCCAGCCGTAGAAGATCTGGAAAGCTTTCTTATGGAAGCGGCGAAGCTCCGTTAGGGGTATGGAGCCATATATATACCTATATATAGTATTTTTTCTCTTTTCTCGTTTCTGTATTACATATTCTCTTGATTGATTTCAATGTTCGAAAAATGAAACCATGATTGACATTAAAGTGGTGTAGATATACATAGAAGCAATAAAATGTAAATTAAAGGTTTTTGAAGTAGAGCTTTTAACGGTCACCGTATGAGATGGGCCGCCATTGTGTAACGAAAACGTCACAAAATTTGTCCACCGTCGCCTATCGCACGCTTTCCTCTATGCAACAGCATGTCGATCGCGTTGGTCTTGCGCTTTAGTTATACTTCGTACTGATTGGCAACTGTTTTCACCTATTTCAACGTTACAATAGTAAATATTTTGTGTTTTAAAAATCTATAGTGCTTAAATATTGTGTATTATATTCAACTTCTTTTGTGCAATGCCAAAGTAGGGCATTCTTTTGTTTAATATAAAAAACAGTTTATCATGCTGTCAAATATTTTATCAAATATGTTTTTCTGACTACTGCAAGAATACGTAAATATTAGATGATATAAGCACAGAAAACGAATTGATTTATTTCTTCCGCATCTTATTAAAAGAGGTATATGTAGTCTTTAGATATTGTATAAATTATTTGCAATGACATCTAATTTTACAGATTTATTATGTTCTGAGTAAAGGTAGTGGAATAGTAGTGAAATATTTTGAAAATTAAGAGAAAAAGAAATTTATATATTTGATTTTTCTGGGGGTACTTAGATTTATTTGTTGAAGAATCTTTCCTTTTGCGTTTATTGAATTTTGTCAGAAAAGAGGAGTTATTTGATTTTTCAAAAGAAGTTTGTATTAACTACACCCTTCAAAACAGGAAGAAAATAAAGTCAGAGGCAATATAGACATTGGGTAAGAACAGAAAACACTTGTTCATAAGAATTAGACCTAACTACCTGGTATCATATAACTTTAATCCGATACTTCGCAGGGTACAGCAGTCTCTCTTACTAGTTTCTTATTTACTTACTAAGTGAGTTACGAAAACAAAATTCCTTGATGGTTAATGAACATATATTTAGAAAATAGCCAGAGGATTTAGGCAAAAGTCAAACTAATTCTAAGAAGGTACAAAGGGCAAAAGCTCCAGCTGATGTGAGAGGTGATGTGAAATTCACTTACTTTTACTTAACTTCGTTCTTCCGTAAATGGTTATTGAACAAATGGATTATTTTCATGTTTGATAGTATTTTTGATATTATGTGGTACTACTCTTCGTTTTATAAAAACGGCTTTAAAACGGGAGGATTAGTTGTGCAGAAATCAAAACGAGTGGAAACATGTATAAGCCGGAACACACATAGATTAAGCTTAAAACGAGCAAACTAGTACGGAGAAATTCCACGTAATCTAAAAAACCGAATTATGACTGGAAAGTTATAAAAAATGTGTCGTATGATGTTGCTAAGAGTAAACATCAACTTAATAAAAGCAGAGCTTAGTATGTCAAAAATCAATATTCAATGCAAAAGCCAGCTTTTAAGTTAAAATTACTGGGAGCATCCACACATCTGCAGCTTCGAGTAATTGCTTTATTCTTGATCCTTTGAGTTAAGACTGCCCTTCAACACAGTACATGTATGTATCTACAACCAAATTTAAGCTTTGCATTACATATTTATTGTTTTCCCTAATCTTTACTCACAGACATACGTATTCATAAGAAAAGCAAAGAAATGTGCTGAGCAAATAGTTTCATACTCCCTTTTCAAAGCTGTTTACGTAGGATTTAATTAGAAATTCTAATTCTTCGGTTATTTTCCCTCGGTACACAAGAAATTCCGACGGCATATTCAGTCAGATTCCAAGATTCGCGTACCCGCTATCTCTTACTCAAATATCTGTCCGTCCCGCACCATAGCGCGCCGGATACCTTCACGCGCGCGTCAGAATCGGTACGTTACCGGCGTACGTTAGGCAACGTCAAACATAATATCTCGTTAGTTTGTTTGTATAGGTAACAAAAACAGTTGCACTCGCGTTGGTTTGCGAACATGTCTTGGAACATTATACCACTCTGATAAATTTGCGAAGCACACAAACACGCGCCCCACAGTAACAGTAGAGTTTTCAGGGTCTCATAAAAAATTTACTTACCCTCGGCATGTGTTTAATGTTGTGTTTGCTAACGGTGTAAACGGGAAGCTCGCGCGGGCACAGCTTGAGATCTCGCAGTAGTAACTGAATGCCTTTCCTCTCTTTTCCTTCGCCCTCATTGAGCGGAGGAGAACCAGATACGGCGTTCTCTTTCGGCCTCTCTGTGCGAATATGCTTGCAATTTATTCCGGGATAGCGACCGAGGGTTGAGGAGACGGAGCAGCCTGTTTGCGCGAGTAAATTCGCGAGGAGACGTTTATTTGTGTTTCGCCTTTCTGCTTTACGCCCTAATTAAATATATTTATCTATCTGTGAGCGCTTTTCGAAATAATAAAGGCCCCCGCTCACCCATTTTACACCATGAATAAGCGACGAAAACCGGCTGCAACGTGTAATGCGGCAAGTTTATATTGCCTATAGTGCGCGTTCTGGTTACATAATCTCATAAAGTTTGTTTTCTTTAGTGGCAATGATACAATAGCCCCTTTTCGTTTGCGTGATTTGTAGAAATAATCGTTAAGAGGTGAGAAGTATATTATTCCAGAGTACTAGGGAAGTTTCAAGGGGCAATCATCCTTTGAGAAGTAAATAAAAAGATTTATTGAAATAAATTTCTCTTATCGACGATCAAGACTCCTCCCTTTCAAGTTAATAAAGTTTAACCTAAGCTACTCCAATAAAAAAAACTGTAAATTTCTTCATGCAATTCATCACTATATTAGCTACATATTTAGTTCAAAATAAGTGTTCTAAACTGATAAGGTCACCAAAATTTAATCCAAATTTTTTTACGCTTTACACTGAATATTACTTGATACTTTTGCTGCGCTATACATACAAAATCGACCACAAGCAGAATACATTTGCGCGGTCACAGTGCACGCGGGCGAGAATTTAGGTCAACAAGTTGAGTGAACAACGGCTTGAAAAAATCTATCAAATTTGCCGGTAACATATCATAAGGATTATAGCAACCGTGCGGCACGAATCCGAATTATGATTAACCTGATAAAATAGTTTCCCGGGGACATAAAGCGATAGTACAATACGAACAGCGGGGACAGGGACACGGGTTATATTTGTAAAACGCATTTTTATGGTGCATTTGTTCGTTGAAACGAATCGCCGCAAAAGCTTACCCAGCCATAGTAATTTTTCTCTTTTCTCGTTTCTGTATTACATATTCTCTATAATTGATTTCAAAGTTTGAAAAATGAAACCATGATTGACGTTAAAGTGGTGTATATATACATAGAAGCAATAAAATGTAAATTAAAGATTTTTCAAGTACAGCTTTTAACGGCCACCGTATGAGATGGGCCGCCATTGTGTAACGAAAATGTCTCAAAATTTGTCTACCGTCGCATGTCGATCGCGTCGGCCTTGCGTTTTAGTTATATTTCGTACTGATTGGCAACTGTTTTCACCTATTTCAACGTTACAGTAGTAAATATTTTGTGTTTTAAAAATCTATAGTGCTTAAATATTGTGTATGATATTCAACTTCTTTTGTGCAATGCCAAGGTAGGGCATTCTTTTGTTTAATATAAAAAACAGTTTATTATGCTGTCAAATATTTTATCAAATATGTTTTTCTGACTAATGCAAGAATACGTAAATATTAGATGATATAAGCACAGAAAACGAATTGATTTATGTATATGTAAGTCTTTAGACATTGTAGACATTATTTGCAATGACATCTAATTTTACACAAAAAATTCTTAATAAGAAATCGACAGCGATATACATCGCTTGTTTGACGAATATTTCCTATATATATATTGTTTCCATAATTCTTCGCAATTGGTGGTCAAGAGTTTTGCATGTTTATGTGTTATTTGTTTTCTTCTTTTCGTTATTTTCTATCCGAATTTTGTTTTTATTTTAGACTTTTTAGTAGACAGGGTTTATCTTGTAGTTTCCTTCGTTTTAAAGTTTTATTCGTATTAGTATTTTTAGTTGTTTCTTCTTAAGAGATATTGTATATATTCGTGTTTCTTGTATACATTTAATATTTAATATTCATATATTATATTGATTTGATATGGAAACACAATTTAGTTCAGGGATGGGGAGAAAAGCTGAAACGAATATCGCAGCAGACCAGAATCCGGCACACAGACGGATCGAAAACGAGCACAGGTTTTGGGGTAGCGATATGCGGGGAAGCCCGGAGCGAAGACTGCGCATACCCCTAGAAAAGCATGCCTACGTGTTCCAAACTAAAATCTGTGCGATACAAATCTGTGCTGGAGAGTGTCTGCAGCAGGACCACAAAGCCAAACGCTCTACATTCTCACGGACAGTCAAGCGGTCTTAAAGGCATTGGCATCTTATCGGATATCTTTCAGGCTGGTATGCGACTGTCTGCAAGACCTTCAAAACCAGGCGAAACACAATACAGTCAAGCTGATGTGGGTCTCGGGGCATAGGCAATGACCAGGCGGACCAGCTAGCAAGGAAGGAATCCGAAATGACCTTCATTGGACCTGAGCCAGTTCTCGGGATCGCAAAAGTTGCTGCGCATGGTGTGGTAACTGAGTGGGTGACTGAACAACACCAGAAACACTGGCACCATGTAGCAAGACAGAAACACAGCAAACAGATGATGAAGTTGACATACTGTCTCTTTGCAGAACGCAGATTAGGGTGATGATGTGTCTACTTACTGGTTACGGCAACCTAAAGAAACACCTACACAGAACGGGAGTCTACAAAGAGGAACCACTGTGTAGATTATGCAATGAGGAGGAGGAAACAGCCTCTCACATTTTGAATGCTACACATTAAGCCACCGGAGAAACCCCCTATCAGGTGCAATATACACACGGCATACCGGAAAAGGATGTGACGCACACACTACTAAACCTTGTCAGGGGGAGTAGATCTGTTCGGATAATCAGGAAATAGCCGAATACAAAGTAATATAATAGGCATCAAGGCTGCAGTGTTAAGGGATGTGAAAGACCTTCTCAGCATTGAGGTTCAAATCAATCAATAAATCAATCCCAACTCATATTTGTATTTTCTTTAATTTCAATATTCAGCGCCTTGGAGTTACCGTGTATATCGATACGGATCGATTTACTGAAACGTGAGGTGAGTGGTTCCATTTGCGATGCATCTCTCTGGTTATAATTATCTTTTCTTACTTTGCATTGTAATTTAAAGTTGTCTTCAACGTGTCTTTTTATTTTTCTCCGGTTTAATATGTTCACACTTCTATTTGTTTTAAATAAAGCCATCATTGATGAAGTGGATATTAAATACATTTTGAGGAAAAAATAAGCTAGGCCTAACTGGTATTTCTCGCATAATAAATAGATCTGGGGAAAAATTAAGGCAGGTCTATTTGGTATTCCTAATATAAAGGGTAACGTTGCTTCTTTGCTTTAAATGCTACAAGTTACGATATACAGTCCGATGCAAGGAGAACGAAAATAAAAGATATTCAAAGGAAAAGTAGACGCGAATATTGAAGAAAGATCTAACAAATGCTGGAATGGAAAGTTCGCAAGTATGTAGTTATGCATAGCAGGATCTGATACTGTGGAGATACCAATGTCAGATTAGCTGTAAGAAAGGACTTTTAATTAGATATTATCCTGATTGGAATTCCTACCAAAATACCAAATATTTTGTCAATATCTAACAGCATTTGTTTTTGATATAATTTAAATATGACGTATTTGAAAGTATTCAGCATGAATTATACATAATAGTAATTTTTTGATTGTTTTCAATTCATTAGAGTTAATGTACAACTTTCAAATATGATACACGTTTTAAAAATATTATTTAATACCTTATTTTGATTTTCAGAAATTGCTACAACATTAATATTGTAATCGTTTTTTGTACGACAAATAATACGACAAATTGTCACTCAGATTAAATTTAGAAATACGATGCAAATTACCGCAAACACAACGAAGGCGAAAACGGTCGTTTAACAATGACAAAGAAATGCGTCTATTGAATAAATGACTGGCAATCGTCTCACCTCGTTTGTGTTCCACCTGTGTCGCTGCGTGGGAAAGTGGTCCGCCCTGGGTAAGCTCTCCAAGTTTTCCGGAAGTTTAATGGGCTCCCCATCTGTAACGGTAAAAAGATTCGTCGTCAGACAATCGTCAACGCTAATGTCGCGTAATTTTCGAACGGAGGGAGGAAAAGAGCAACTTCACGTTTTAAAACGCGTTTCCCCAACGTAAATCTACGACTGGGGCGCTAAAACGCTTTTTCCCTGTCCGTAAATATTCTATCTTAAAGGAAACGGAATTAATGGACGAGGAAATGGGCGGAAACATTTTATTTGGCGGTTTACAAATTTTTTCATTGCACTTATATATAAGATTAATAAAGTTACAGCGTAATATTTCGTAATTTGTATTCATCTAAAATTACTAAATCCTCCATCAACTGTATCAATCTGCAGGCCAATCTGATCAATTCACAACGATCAATCAATAAAAATTAAACGCTATATGTATTTGCATGTTCGCACAAATGTATCAATGTGTTAAGTGCGTTCGTAGAGAACTCTGATTGAGAGCATGTCGAGGTACCTGCCAGAGTAACCATGTCGGCCAGACTGATTGCTTTGGGATCTTGGGAACTTAGGTCAACTGGATTAGCGATAATGAGGGGCATTCAATTACCATAGCAGGTACTCACGATGACGAGAATCGACGTGCTCGGCCCGAACATGTCCGAGCCTCCGCAGTAGCGTGTCATGTACCGGCGGATCCGGATTCCGTTTGGGTTAAGCCCGGGGATTTGTTGCGTAAGGGTTGTTTAGTGACGGCTACGCCACCTAGAGCCCGTCCTCCGCGTTAGCTAATTGTATTATATTTTAGCCCGATTCGAATTTATGGCATGTTAATTAGCAGCTGTCGGACAAGCTGTTGATTGCGGACGATCGTGAGGTACTAATTTCTTGCGTGGTTTTCGATATTACCGATAGTTATATGTATTAATATCGGTTAACGTTTGCAATTGGTGTTCAATTAAACAAGGAACGTGCACTATATCAAAACTAATTAATATTCATTACATCAAATACAAGGTAATAGTAAAATATTCATAGAGAGTTCGGTACACACATACATAATTAACGCTCATTTATGGAGTCGTTGTTACCATTGCTGGGAACAATTTCGTATCGTATGTACATATGAATTTTCTCCGCTACAAAAACAGTCACGTAAAATTTTATTAACTGCAGAACAATTCATTTACTCGTAAAATATTATCCAAACCATACATTTTTTAATGTCGAATGTATTGCTTTACAGCAAACATTAGAAATAATTGCCCGTCGACGCATAACGTTAAATATTTGAGTTGTTTGCGCCAAAGAGGGCAATTAAAATACCCGAGATTATAGACGATATCGTGCAAGCTACTTCGTATCTGTTTTATCATTTCGCTCTAGCTATATTATCGTTTGCACAGTTTGTTAAACGTCGTTGACCAAATAGTCTTATTATTTTATGATTTGAGTGTGATTATAAATTCATTACATGATATGTTTGCTTATCTACCCAACTATGTATATTTAAAACATGCACATGAGTACTTTTCTTTATAATTGGGTGCTTTAAATAAGTCAACGTGTTGTATAATAAAAATGGTTCTTAGAAAAACGCACCAATTACTTTATTAAAGATAGCTGGTATTTAGGGTAAATATTTCAAATCAAATTGGGCCAACCAACCAACCAAACTTAAACATGAAAGACTGCGAACAGAGATACTGATGATTGGTTATCGGGACAGGATGCCCACCCAACAGGAAGTTTGCGAAATGTTTAATGCCAAGTATCTTCACAGAGAGCCAATATGTCAATCTATCGTCAGCAAGATAGAAAAAAATATCGTGATTTAGGTGACATCAGGGATAATTTTAATAAAAATCGTCGGTTTACGGTATCAGAAGATCAGCAGCTAAATGTATTACTGGCTGTTCAAGAAGCCCACCATAAGCCTAGCAGCAGTATTACTTTGGAAAATCAGATCTGCCAGGCATCCGTCCAAAAGTATTTAAAGGAAAATGAATGGCAGCCTTACAAAGTCCAGTTGGTTCATGAACTAAATAAAGATGATCACAACAGACGACTTGAATTTTGCGAGATACTCATGAATTTGTGCAATAACGATTCAGAGTTTTCAAAATGAAATGTATTTTCGGAAGAGGCAACGTTTTGTCTCAATGGAGGTGCAAATAAGCAAAACGGTCGGTACTGGGATACTGAAGATCCCCGCCGTATAATTGAATGTTATACCCAATATACTCAAAAAGTTAATGTTTCGGACGGCATTGTTGAAAACAATGCCCTTTTTCTTTGATGGGCACTTAAACGGCGACAGATAATTAGATTTTTTGAAAGATAATCTAGTAGCACGTCTTGCCACTTTATACCCCGATCCACATGATCCTGACACACCAAACGATTTCTTATGGTATCAGCAAGATGGAGCTCCGGCTCATTACAGTCATCCTGTGCGTGAGTACCTCAATACGGTTTTCCCTGAACGGTAGATTGGTCGACGGGATCCAATTGATTGGCTGGCCAGATCTACAGATTTGACGCCTTTAGATTATTTCCTGTGGGGTTATCTTAAGTGTAAAGTCTACGTTAACCGACCAAACAACATCGAAGACTTAAAGAATAGGATAAGAGGCTAAATGAGATTGATAGAACCTAACGTAGTTAATAACGCTTTGCAGGAATTTCAATATCGTCTCGGATACTGCCAGGAAGTTGGTGGAGGTCATTTCCAACATTTTGATACAATAATTTTGATTTTTTATTGCATTTTATTACTTTTTCTAAATTAATAATATGTTGATGTTTCAAGTTACAGTGAATTTTTCTCGAAAACTGTGGAATTCAGGTATAGGACATAATACATAAAATAAATTCAGAATTTGACGTAGAATTTATAAAGGAAATAAAAAAAGGTGTTTCCTTAAAAAAAATAAGTGAGCTGTCAAAACATGTTTTTGGATCAGCTTGTATACATGAAATAATTATTAGAAAAAACGGCAACTAGAATCAAAAATCGACGGGTCCCAGCGTTTCTTCGAGAGAAAAACACCTGAGTTTTAAATGAACATATTCCAACATTTACATGCTCCCTCTTGTATATATTTATATGGTTTAAATATACCTCTTGAATTGTTTAAAATATTTTTTTCTAAAGGGAGCTATATTCCTTTTTGCAGCCACCATATATATTTAGTTAAGGATCTTTAATATTTGGCAAATGTCCCAGGAAAACGTACCCAGGAGGTGGGTTCGTGTCTTCTAAAATATATTAGGGAACAAATTCGTATTCTGGTGAAAAAGTAAAGGATATAGTTTGATTCATGTGGTAGAAATTGATTGGATTGAATCGTAGTAGTAAGTGTGTGTCTCTTGAAACGATAACAATGAGATTTTTGTTAGGCGTTTGTCAAAGTTTCTTACCAAATGATTCTAAATTTGGTGATGTGGAATACGTATTTAAAATTTAGGAAAGGCTTTACACTAATGATGAGTGTGCAGATGTGATAGCAAAATGTAGAAGTGAACAATTTCTTTTGGTTATTCTAAAAAAAACTACTTCCTATCGATAGACATTGTACTGAGGCCTTCATAAATCCAAAAATTGATTGGAATAAAAATAAAGTTTCGTGACTGAACTGTCATGAAATTAAGATTCAGAAAACACCATCATCTATGTTGCTGATGAAAAGCGACATGACCCAAAATGAACCACAAATTTGTAATTCTCTCATGGTTCTTTGTTTTGATTTCTTTTTACATTTACTTATTACTGTTCCAGAAAATTAAATACTAAAAACTCATCAATCTATTTATTTTCTTATACCCAAAAATCAGTGATATAACATCTTCGTGATAACAAGCTATGGAAAATCAGGTCCTTTATTTACCCTGAAGGGCTTTCAACCATTACTACGTGAGCATGCAAACAACAGCGGTAGAGTGGCTTTCAATATACTCGCGGTACGTTTCACTTCTAAAGTGATACATCACTGTTTAGGAACCACTAAAATGAAGAATTGAAGAACCTTTACTTCTCCTTGCAGTTAGAATTAATGAAAAACATATTTAAGATAATGAGAAATGTAGAAAATGACGTCTTGATAACTTTTGCTTATAGAATATGTGTACATAAACACATTCGTATAGCGTACTCTGAATGGCTTCCACTATGTTTTCCTATCCCCTCCTCCTATTTACCAAGCGGATACCGTTTACTATGTACTATACGATGTACCGATCGGTTAATGTTTGATCTGAAATTATACACTTCAGGTGCTGAAAGCGGATGCCGCTTCACCTCACCGAAACCAGTTTAGATCCTTGCATCGCCAATATTGAACTTCGACTCCGGGATTCCGGTGTCAAAAGATTTTCCTCGCGCGGGAATCTCGTATCGGAGTCGCTGACGCTTCTCCACCTCCATCTCTGTGTACCTGCTCTGCCAACATTACGGATTCCGATTTTCTACACAATTACTAGCCCATCAATTCTTAGTCTCGTCGACGAGCGACGGACGAGTTTAATGGGTCGAATTTTAAGACGGGTTTTGCGAATCGGGTTTTACGAGGCCTCTTTGAAAAGCGATTGTTTATTTCTCGCCGCTTTTGTTACGTCCTTAAAACGTCAAATAGTACTTTGTGCGTATTAATTACCGTTTGCTTCCGGCTAGGTGATCGTTTTAAAGGAAATTATTAGTATCGGTCCACTTTTTGTTCTGAATGCCATATTCGCTAATCTTTATAACTTCCGATAGCCAATGCTCGTGCCGTTTCGAACAGCCAGTAAACTGCTAATGAATAGTCGTTTGGATTTTTTTCATTGTGGTTATTCGATTCCCAAATTTTATACTAATAAGAATAATAATATGAATTTGTTGTCTTAAATATAAACAAATATACACATATTATGCATCATTCATATAGGTCAAAAAGACTAAATCACCTCACGGTTACATATGGCAATGTTTCAAAATGAAAAGAAAATAATTTCTAATGAATTTTAAATAAGAATAAATTTTATAAATTTGGATTCCTTTTATTTATGTCAAGTTGGCACAAGCATGGGGAATTTCTGAATGACAATTAACCCACACTTGCTAATTTAAATTATAATGACTTAATCAAAATTTCAACTTGATGCATTAGTGTTCCATGTCACCAGGGTGAACTAAACATACGTCATGGAAAAATGACAGTTAATGTTTAATACAACTACAAAATATAATCATTTATAACTTACACTAATGATTAACATTTAATTAATTAACCCAACTGTTTACAATGTAGTTAAATGTTCAAAATATCCATCAATAAAACATTGCAGCCGTTCTTCCAGGGATTGTCTTACATTTCTTAACATTTCTTAATTAATACTCGAGAGTGCTTCTCTTATTTTGTTTTTCATATCACCTCGTGTAGTTGGCGGTGTTTGCTGTACAAGGTTTTTTCTTACATATGACCACATGAAGAAGTCAACTTTAGTGAACTCCGGTGATCGATCTAGTCACTCAATTGGATTCCCTCTATTTGTCCATCTTTCAAAGAAATGGTCGTGTATGGACCTAGTTTGAATGATGAAGCTCTATCCTGCAGATACCACATCCTTTGACGAACGTTCAGGGGAACATTTTCCAATAACAACGGTAAATGATTTTCTAAAAAGTCTAAATGATGACCATTCACTGCTCCTTCCAAAAATGTGGTCCAATTTCAAAATCCCTTAGCTAGTAATGAAGACTTAAGACTCTTTTACTGTCATTTTGTCCACGATTAACTCGTTTTATTAAACTGATTTCTAAAAATCTCATAAAAAGACTTCAAAATATATTAGAAATTAATGACTATAGTTATAGAGAGTGCTTAATAAAAATGAAAGTAACTAAACTATTCTTTCTTTTTATGATATAAAATACAGGCTGATCCATTTAAAATAATTAGTGTATTTGAGTTTTGACTCGCCATGTATTCACTTGTGACAATTTTGAAAAATATGTCAGTTTGCAATAAAAATCGACCGATATCAAAAATATATGATTGTAAAAGAAAAAATTCCGATTGTGTTGTTTGCAGTATACTTGAACCTACAGTGATTTGCATATAAAATATACCATAACTTCTGCAACACGCAGTATAATTCAATCAAATTGTATATTGGGGGTGTAAGGAATGAGCTTAATCTAAATCCGAAATCATATACATGCAACACCCTGTATATATGAAAATAATTTTAGAATGTTTAGTTTAAGACTGTCTACAATTTTTGTTAATAACTTTTTTTGATATCTTATATGATGACGGATATATCGAGCTTTGTCACACTAATGCTTCACCCTGTATTTAGTTCTTCCTGTACCGAAGTGATGTGATAATTTTAGCTTAAAAACTATTACCTTAAGAAATATGTTAATAAACGAATACAGATAGGTAGTTGAATGTTTTATATAAGTTATTGTTATTAATAGGTATAGTGCATTTATTGTAATTCAGCTCTTTAAAGGTACTTTCGCATTGCACTTAGGTATATAGGTATTAAAATGTAAGTACCTACAAATTAAATACACTGTTTTTTACACTGTTAAAAATGTTGATAATATTGATGTCACCTTAGGTGCTCTACTTCTTGTAGAGGTATACGTGTACCATGCTGCTATAAAACTGATTTATACTCATTGGAATGCTCGGACTTCATCGCTACCAACAAGCAACAGCCGAATTTATAACCACAGGCAAATCGATTATATTGGTTGCTCCATTGCTTAGTCCTACACTAATTGGGCACATTTTTATGCATATACTAATGTCAATGACGCATGGAATATGTTTTACAACAAAATCTATGAGCTCTTAGACAAATTCGTACCTTTAAAATCTATCCGTTCACCGAAGTATCCTGTATGGTTCAAAAGTTATCACATCCAAGATATTTAACTCATTTATGCTTCAGTTTAATATCCTGCACAGTAAAAAAGTTGTCTTTCTGGTGATTTGTAACGGCCAAAAGACGTAATATTGGCAAAGATCAAAGTGGCGGACAAGGTGTCAGAATTTAAGAGGAGAAAGAGCTTGGTAAGTTGACGGGTGGGCTACATGTAAGGATTTCAAGAGACTGCGTAACGTTACTACAACATACCACAAGACCAACTGCAGAAGTGGAGTGTACTGTGGGCATGGAGATGTGCAGACGGATTTTATAAAAAGGACTCATGAATTTGACTTATGTTAGCCAACTTATAGTAATCTAAAATAAGAAATGTTGTCGATATCTATAAAAAAATAAAAATAAAAAGGGTGCTGAAGGACTAGGTGGCTGCAATTTTTTAGAAAACGACATGCAAAAGAAAGGGATAACAAAATGGAGAGCCGAACCAAAAGAGAAAATGTAGTGGCGAAAGATTATCAAACCACAGATACACTAGCTATACTTTCGCCATTTTTCTATTTTGTTTCTTACCATAGACAGTTTGTTATACATTGCACAAAATTCAAACAAGTTATTTAACATTTCTATCAAATGTTTTCTTTAAATTGTTTTCTTACGCCCTATGTACTCCAAGAGAGTTCGCTTGATTGTTACGACTCGCACGCCTCTCATTTTTAACTTTTCGTATCACAAAAGACATTAATTATTTCAACAAGTATCCGAAGTGAACCCGGCCAGAGCGGCGAGAACTTCAAAGGTTACGTACACAAAGGGAATATTTAGTACCAATTCTATTAGGAAGCTTATTAATAAACAATCAGGGAATACGATCTGGCTGTAGGCGAATACGGAATTAGATCAGGCAGTCGACGGGTGTGCACTTCCGTGGATAGCCCAACGGCCGGTAGTGGTTAAATTGAATTGTTTCAGTAATTATATAATTGCCTATATGTGATTAGGTGGAATATTAATTAGATTTGCAGGAGTAAGTGGATCGTAATCGACCTATGATTCTGATTTCATTTCCCACTATCCTAGATTACTGTTTACAGATTTATCCCAACAATAATTATTTATTAAATTTTAAAAGCAATAGCAGATAAACCAACAGTCTAAAACCAAAGCGTAAATGGCCCATCGCATCACATTCACGGTCATTATCGAACCATTTCCCCTGTAAAATTTAATTACTAAAAACATCTCCGCTCAATTTTCCGCTCAGCGACGTATACGGTCGTGAATTTTGAGGAGTCCTCCTATTCACTGGAAACACGCCACCCTACCGACCATAGAGCTGACGCTGAAATTCCGGGTTTTATGTGCACTTTCCTACATCAATAACTAACTCTCTTTGTGGCACTTTATGTCTTCTTGAGGACCAGGAAGCTACTATATTTTTACGAGTGGGAAATGCTTTTATAAAGGGATATTTTCCGGTTTGAAATTTCATTTACATAAATTAAAATAAGTAAACAGAGGACCCAAATTGAACGGCAATGAAATATCAAATAAAAGCGAATACGAATGCCGCGTATGCAGGAATGATGGGCATATTTTATAAAAGTTGTGGAGGTTGCCTTGCAGTTGTTTCGGCTGGCGTCTTTTTCAATAACTGAATTTTGACGTTTTTGTTTCTTTAGTAGCAATTTGCCATCCTCAATAGAATCTACAAAGGAGAAGGTATTAGATATCTCTGGTTAATGTAAAACTTTCGTGTGTGAACTGGTCAAGATATGCTCAGATCACGTGGAATAACACAAATTTCAGGTTTACGATCTATATACCGTGCTTTTTTTGTAGCGTTTCACATAGGTATTCCCTACAGGTAACGTTAAGCGACATAGTAGGCAACCAGTTATACGTTAACGCGACAACAGTGTAAAAAAACAACAATTCTTTGTGTCAAATATTTCTTTATTAATTTAATAATTTATATCTTATATGTATTCATACACCAATCCCAAATTAAATACATTTTATTGCAAACCAGAAAATGTACTTAAATTATGAACATGTAAAACAAAGATGAAAACGTGGCAATGCTAACGTGGTACCAGAAGAATAATAATTTAAGACGGGTTAGAGAGATGTTTTCAGTCGATTTCCTGAAGACCTCGTGCGAAAGCTATTCTCATGTATACTATTCAATATATGCTGCTTAATGTTTATGTATATCATTCAATAATGTTGCGTTTCTTCACAATTTTAGTAAGCGCAAAATTATGTTAATTCGTCAAAGCACAGCCATCTGTCGAGTTTACAATTATACATATTTTTAACACAATTTGCCGAGAAAAACGGATAGAACGTTATTTCAAAAGTAAAGAAACATTATGTGTGCCTTGTTCGGAAATTGTGTCTAAGTTGCAAAAAATGAGTACAATATTCATAGTTCAATAGATATTATAGTGCTAAAAATTTTTCTTTAAATCCCAACTGATTTTGTGGTACAGTGAAAATTTGATGGTAAACTGATTTATCGATCAAAAAGAATACGAAAACCAATTGGGGAGTTAAAAAAAAGAAAGACAAACAGAAAGAAAGACAAAGAGAAAGAAAAACGGTGTAACTTTCGAAAGTCTTGTTAAAAATTAATTGTTAATCGTCGCTGATTTACTTCCATCCCTTTCGGCTACGCTACGAGTAAAACAGAAAGATTTATGGTTAAAAATTTAAATGCGGCGAAAGCGAGTTCGTCGACGGTCTCAGTTTTCGAGTCGGATTTCTTTTAATTAATCCTTATTTGATGTGACTTCAGCGAAGTTAATATTTTCCCCCCTCCCTTCCTACTTCGGCGCAGTTTTTGTCGGTCCTCGTGTCCCCGTTGTTCGATCCTGCTTTTTATTGTTATTTCGGTAATGGTGGAAAAGTTTTTCGAACGGTTCCACTTTTAATTGGGGAAAGGGACTTCGCAAAATTAAAGGCAAACGTCCCGATTGGTCGTCTCAATTTGCGATTGTTACAATTTTACGGATCCCCTAACGTTCGCAACTCAAAGGGAATTCATTTGGCTCGTTGAATGAAACGTTGCGAAGGTCACAAGAATGAAGATGTGAAAAAAAGCGAAAAGATAAGAGCACAATGGATGATGACGCGTTTATTAAAATGACGGTGGGGAATGAAATGGGTAATAACGTGTTTCTCGTATTCAAGTTAAATTATTGTCTAAGAGCAAATATGTACGGCACCTATTTTGCATGGTATACAACCGGAATATTTCCCAAGGAGACAGTCGTAATGAAGGTTTATTAGTGTGTTTGTCAGTTGCGTGTCATATTTATGTGATTTCTGCTCAAACAGATGTATTAACTGCGCTATTAATCATACAGATACGTCTTTAACGCCCTGTATTATACGATGCAGTCGTCTTATTTGTTTACACCAAGTTATCAATTACATGCACACACGCAGCAATAGATGAATGTACTATCGCCATCAAACCTGCAAGGAGTAACTAATTCCTGCAAGATAATTCGGCTATAACTGCTTGTTGTCAGACATATGAGCGTTCCCCTATATTAACCACAATAACGAGACATATCCAGGATCTATGTATGTATATGCTACTGAGGATAAGATTTATCTTCTGAGTCTCTTGTTTGTCAAATTGCATGTATTTTCTGGTACGCCTTTTTAATGCATAGATGTTACAGCATTGCTCGGATAAAATTTAAGCATATTACAGGAGAGCTAAATTTTGCGATGAGCCTAATTTAATATACAGTTAACATATTACGGAATTTCAAAAGTTTCTTGAGTTAGATCCATGTGTTTCTATTCTGTGAATCTCTGGGTTATTTCTTCAATACGCACTGTTATTGTGGCCGCTCCCAAGGGCTGTCACTGGTGGTCGTCACTCACTCATTCTGTACACGTAATTTCAATAGCACAAGCTATATGGTGGTTGGATGCTAATGTATTTAAGCAGGAACCATATTTCGTTTCTAACTGCTTATAGTCGTTGAATTGCTGTGCACAAAGTATCCACGTTACAACAGCTAGAATTAAACACAATTCGAATAGCTCGCTTTTGCAATCAAAATATCCGATCGGAATCAACGCCTGAAACCCAATGAGTAATCCCACATGCCGTTTTCGATTGAAAGTTTGAAAAATAGTAAGTTTTAAGTATACGGTTATTACAAAATCTTTTTAGATTATGAAGAGCATAACATATTTGTGACAACTCACTACATAGTTTCTCAATGTGGTTACTCCACTTGAGATCTTCATAATCGCACCAAGTAGTCTGGAAGAATGACTTAGTTCTAGGGTTTTTCCATTGAGAATAAAGTTAGTAATATTATATCTTTGATTGTTCCGAAATAAAATACATTGGGTCTTGTCGGTATTAAGCAATAAGTTATTTCTAATAAGCCATTGGGATAGTTTAGTATACAATAAATCAGCCTTCGCAAATAAACTTAGGAGGGTACCAGAGGTAAGAGTAACATTAATATCATCAGCATACAGTGCGATGTTAGTGGCGGTAGTTAATACTGACGGGAGGTCGTTAATAAAAATAAGAAAGAGTGTGGGTCTCAAAATGGATCACTGCGGAACACCCTCGTAAACCACGCACACATCCGACGAACACTCTTCAATGCTTGCGATCATGACGGTAACTTTTGAACCACTGTAGTGGACTACCTTTAATTCCGTAATTATAGAAATTTTGCAATAATATATTATGATCAGCATTGTCAAACGCTTTTGACAGGTCAATAAACATGCAAGGGCAAAGACGGTTTAAGTCTATGTCACGTGATATTTGATTAACAAATGTGTGCAGCGCGGTATTAACCGAGCGATCCGCAATGAACCCATGCTGATAATTCGTAGAGATGAAATTTATTAAAATAAGAAAGCAGCATTTCATTCATTAATGTTTCGAATAATTTAGAAAAGTTAGGTAGTATACTAATAGGGCGATAATTGTCGAGACAATCTCCCTTTTTGTAGACCATTTTTAACGCTGTTGGAAAAACTCCTTTCTCAAAAGAATAATTTATTAAATAACATAACGGTGTTGAAATAGAATTTGCACTTCTTTTAATTATAAATGAATGAATTAAGTCGTATCCAGTAGTCATGAGTTATTCAATCTATTAATTGATTTCAGTATGTCATCATTTGTAAAGGAAATAGCAGTTTGTTTAAATCTCCTATTGAAATTGTTGCAAAGAACAGAAAGATTATTTATTTCGGGCAATTTTCTCTCGCTCGTTAAAAGAGGCGAGTTATGTCTAATAACCTCCCAAACAGCTTTAGACATGTTCTTGCTAGACAATATGTTGTAGTCATTACAGCTTCTTTTCTGGGTATTAATTGCATTTATATAGAACTTTTCGTATTTGGCAAACTCATTTTTAAAGATCGGATACTTTCTACTAATATTTCGCATGCATAGTAAATAATTTTTTAATTGAATTATACCTGGAGTAATCCAATTTGCATAAGCTGGTTTTGCTTTGACATTTCACTAAAGGAAAACATATGTCCATTAATAGTTAAATATGTCAAGAAATTTTGAGAATTTAGTATTTATGGGTTGTAAGCTATTTAATAGGTTACCAAATAATATCAAATTATGTAATACTTTGAAAAGTTTTAAACATAGTATAGTAACATATTTACTTGCATTATCTTGTTATTCAATAACTGACTATTTCGAAACGGATACTGTTTAAATTGATTGTGTATGTGCACTTTCTCGACCCTTCAAGTTGTTTTGTGTGGTAATTGTCATAGTTTCAAATAAAGATTATTAAAATATAAGATCAACAAAAACACAACGAGGTGGTGATAAAGATCATAACAATATATATGCACGTTTAGACGACTAACAATCAGATTATACATATTTACTACTGGGCGGCGGTTTTAGGTTTAGAACGGAGAAGCATTAGAACTTCTCTACTATTGCATATCTATGTAGAAATGTGTATCCATGCCATAATAGTGCGCTGGTTATCCCATCAATATTATATATACACACGTGGTCGAAAAATCGCCAGATGTTCCCATAAGATATTCTTAAATCTCTTCCTAAAATTAAGACACTCACGTATCACCAGTTCTTATGCGAACATGCCTTATTTGTACCGATAAATTCCGTAACACATGCGTTGACAGTTTATCAAACATAAGCAATAATAGGACGCTTAATACTCAATGTGCACGGGTCCACGACCGAAATATAACGGCACTTTGAATTTGCGTATTGACCTGCCGTTGCGTAGACATAAACATTTGCGTATTATAGGGAAATGTTGATATGGTATAATTTGCGATAAGGTATTAACATGGCAATTCCCCATTCTCGAACCAGCATTAGGACAATAAGCCTGGGGATCTTGGGGCTCATGACCGTTGATTCTCCAACATTCACTGTGTTGGTAATGTATGCAGTAATGTGCTTTAACTACCGTTATAATACACGACTATGTGTGTACATGAGTAGATACATATTTACTTCGTAGCCACATTTTATATATACATATATCGTCGATCTACGAAAGCCTATACACCCTCAGATAGCATCTTGGACGTCTATAATCGAATTCATATTATTGGAATTCAATTTCAATACTCTATTAGGTAAATCTCGGTTCCAGGCTTAGACTATTAGTTTTGAGTTTTAGACAGCCATCATTTGATCGGACGTCAGGAGAAAAAGTTGAACCTTTTCCCCTGACTTTCGTAACTTTTCTTTTGTTTTCCTTCGAATTACGGGATCTTGCAGTTATTCTGCTTCTTATGGGTGACGTCCATTTTTCGCAGCATGTACAATTTACTTCCATTTCCTCTAACTTATGTTTTCTTCTTCTACTTTCGACTAGGAGGTCTCCGTTTGTCATGCCTCATAGTAGTTTCGTCAAGAAGGACTGCTAGCTTTGGATCCTTGTCCCATGTGGTCGACTGGGTGGTCCTCCATTTGGTCGCTCTTTCATACAAATTCTCTGTCTGTTTTCATCCATCCTCTCTATATGTTCTTTCCATTTCTTCTTGTTCATTAGTCCATTTGAACACAATTTGTATCTTACATCTTTCTCTTATGGTTTCGTTAGTTTGTTTATCGTGGAATGATACATTAAATGTTGATCTTAGTGCTCCCTCATTTTGTTTTCTTTATTTTAGGTTTGGTTTCAATAGCGTACGTCAGTATTGGTCTCGCGATCGCTTTATATATTCCTATCTTAGATTCTGTGCTCATGCATTTATTCTTCCAGATTGTGTCTCTCAAGCAGCCCGCGATCAGTGTGGCTTTTGTGATCTGTGTTTTTGTTTCCTCAAGGACATTCTCACAGATTGTGATCTCCACACCCAAATACTTAAACTGCGTCGTTTGTTCTACGGCGGTGTTTTCGAATTGTATTCTTAGCTATGACCATACATTTTGTCATTTCCGCTGATATCTGAATATTGTATCATTTGTTGTTGCTTCATGCACAAGTCGTTGCAGACCGTCTCCATTGCTTGCAATGTGGATTGGATAATCAGCATAGCATATTACCTTAATATAAAGGTTCCCCTTTTGATATCCTGCTTTAGGTATAATCTCTAATTGTTCATAACAAGGTTAAAAAGCATGGGACTAAGTGGGTCTCTTCAGTGAGCCCTTAAGTTATGTCTTTTGCATAACTGTTGTTGTCAAGGTGTGGAGCGGAATTAAAAATCAATCAATGGATTGAAATTAAGTAATAAAATAAAACCATATCATGAAAAATGTATTCACAAACAAGAAAATATTTAGAAAACCACAACAACCAATTATTTATTTTATTTCTCAGTTTAGAAATCTGTATACAAATTTTTAGGATAATTTTGGGCGTTTATATTTAATACGAGCACGAGAAAACAATGTGTTAATTTCATAACTATTAGGTAATCAACATCAAACATGTTATTAACAATGGTAATAGTGTGTTGCAATTAAGCTATTCAGAAGGAATTTTATTTGTTGCATATGCTTTCTACAATATTTTGATAGTGTATAAAGCCATTATTTTGAAATTTTATTCATAACAAAATTTACTGCCAATAGTGTTACAGATTATTCATTAACTAGATAGTATTTATGCATATAGTTACAATTAAACCCAGCTACCTGGATTTGTGTAAGTCCTCTGTAAGTGAATATGCCAAGCGTCATTATTGTAAGTAGAAACTCTCTTCGCTAGTGAATAGTTTTTAATTTTTGTGTCATTCTTTTGGCCGATGGTAGAGAGCAGCTGGATCTGTATTACCTCGGTAAGCCGCAGAAACACACAAAATGTTAAAGGAGCATTTGGGAACATAGCTTCGAGTCAAATATAGACATGCGACCGGTTTAAATGTTTCAAAAACATCAATTCATGACGATGAACCATCAACCTGCATTACACCAGAACATGTCTTTGCTGTTCGGAATGCAATTATGAGTCATCGTAGGCAGACTATCCAATGTATCGGTAACATGTCAAGATATGGAAAGAGAACGTGAGTAGTTTTTGATGCAAAACAACATGGTGGTTGCTCCTCATTCAGTTAATTCGGCCTACTTAACTCCTTACGGATTTTTACTGTTTCCAAACATGAAAATCCAGTTGAAATGGTAAAGAGTTGATATACTAGGGAGAATTAAACAGCTGTCATGAACCCGGTGCTGAACATTAAATTAAAAAAACAAGACTTCTAAAATGCATTTCTTTCGTAACGAAGGTGCATGAAATGCTATTTTATGTCTCGCTACATTTCGGGAACTTTTAGATATCACCTGATGCCATTCCATATTTTGAATTCATTTTTTAACTCTGACATAGTTTAATATCATTTGTCTCTATGCACGTACCTGTAATTTGATAATAAAGTCATTATGTATTATGCAAGCTGTTTATGTATAAAATCCCCATAAATGCTCTATGTATGTATTTAATATCTTTCCGAAATTGAAGGCTCCATGGTAGCAACCTTCATTATTAAATTCCAAAATAAAACTACAGCGATTTCTCATTTTACCACCGAATATGTTTATATAAATTTACTGCCTGGCGTTAAAATAGCAGATATAAACATACATGAAAAATGCATATACGCTTTCTTTCGTTTCATTACCGCAATTTTATATACGGACATATATGCATAGAGAGGCCCTTTAGAGCTCTATATTCTCGCAACGGTGGCTGCGGGCGGAAACCGTAATAGATGCCTGAAGATGGCGCTGGCAGATAGCGGAAACGTATGCGTATCGCGTCGCGACTCCGCCATACAAATAAAATAATTCCGGGTCGAAATGCTGAATGAAGGGTAGCGAGCCAGACGGACGTCGAACGGTAGGTTGCGGAGAAAGGCCGGAACAGGGTCAGGTGATTGGAAAGACGTGTCAGCGGGGCCGATTTTACGGTCACCGCTTCGGATGTGCTGATGCTGCTCCCAGATGGGACGAGTGGGTGGCTGCCCCTTATATGTATGCCCTTATTTATCGGAAACTACTACTCGCGGCAGCCGGGCATCGAGATTTATTGCCAGCTCTTACGGTATGTGTGCTTTTTTTCTTCTCGTACTGTCTCTTTATTATAAGGATCAGTGTAAATACTCTGCTACCATGGCGGAGCCGACTGGACATGTCTTATCTGCTCAGACGAAAATAATTCAAACGGAATCTGTCAGACTTTTGGATTGGTAGCTCGCCAGGGTCATAAATACAGAGCCGTGACATGCTGAAATATATATATAATATATAATTTTGTACCGTAGAAAACTATCCTTTCATTATATTAGTTACGACCTACATTAAGGATCACAAATGAAAAGAAGCAATATTTTATTTTCTCTAAAATATTTTTAGGTAACACAAAAAACATTTCCTTCGTAAATTTTAATAAGGAGCCAAACAATTACCTATTTCTTCGGTTGTCAGGTTTTAATAACTAATTAATTTTATTCAAACTATAAAAAACACATATGAAAACGTCTGATATAACAGACTATGAAATCTTTTGCATTACTGGTATTTTTTCACATCATTAGTAATGCACCAATATTAGTAATAGTCATCGAATTTCTGACAAACATTCTTTGACAACAGAAAGTGTTGGCGCATCTATGATGCTCAAGCAACTTGGTATAATTTCCCCTCTTTCTTTTGACAAACTAAATCGCTGAATGTATTGAAGAAACTTTGATACGGTATACAGTATAAAATATGACCCAGTTACATTAACAGTACCAGGAACATAACAACATAATGTGAATTATAAAATACACCAGTCTACACAAGGAATGAGATTGTGTTTTCCTGCGCATTTTGTTGATTTGAATTTCATTTTGGTTTTAAAAAATAAAAAAAGACCCTTACCACCTCGATAATCGAGCGAGGTGGTAAGGGATTTTTTTTATGTATTTTTTTTATTTTTTACTATTTTAAGCCACCGTATCCCATTTTGTATTTTATAAACACTTTTTAAATATATTTATAGTATTGTTTCAGATCGTTTATTCGAATAATAACAATTTTAAACAATTATCATGCTGCACATATTATATCACAAATATCACCTTTTCCGCATTTCTAACAGTTACACATGATGATTTTCAAATCAAAAACGTGGGTACGATTCATTCCAAATTTAGTGAAAGAACGCATCGTTGAACAATGTACAATTATTGTTATTTACTACAAATAAGGAAGGAAGTTGTGCTGTGTTTATAGAATATGCTCCATAAACATCACATTATAAACGATTAACATAATCGACATAAAGTACGGAAACGTTTCTGCTTGCTTTTATGTATCCATTTCCAGTCAAAGCTCGCGTAAACATGTAGATTGTATAAACAAATAAATTATCATATTTATCTGTTTGTTGCATAAATGTACAAAAAACATGCACGTAATGCATATTCGAACAGAAACGAAGCGGTCGTATCAGACATACATACATCCATATATATTCATGTCGAATAAATGTAGTAGCTCTTTTAATGCAGATTAATACAAGCGCTAACTACATACACCTAATATATTGCAGATACAAACACACAATACATAAAAGCGGGAAAACGGCGTTTTATATCGGCGCTGCTGTCATTTATACGGCGCTTCGCGGTTGTTTCATATGTAAATTTCTATGTTGAAACGGTTGCGTTACAACACCGGTGTTCGGCTGACCGCGAGTCGCTCGCATCGAGTTGGCGTGTGACGTGACATGTCGCGTTCCGTAATTTGTTATGACTGGATCGCTTAACGATCTCTGACATGTCGTGATTGTGTTCACGATTGATGGTTGACTATTGTTGCGTTTGCAATCTAGATTTTCTTTTAATTTTGAAATATGGAATTTCATTTTCCTATTCCAAAGAAGGCGCTGGCGTTGATCGCAACTTTAACAACATTCTTATGTTTTGATACGTATATAGTATAAATTTAATAATAAAAAATTCCCTTATCACCTTGTGGAGTAAAAGACTCTGAATACGTATTTCGGCAACTAAGTTGCCATCCTCAGCAGAAAACTACAAGGGGAAAATAATGTCAGACGTAGCACTCTGAGAGATATGTACCACACAGAACACCAGTAATAACATTTTATACGTATATAGTATGCTCAGCATACACTTTCTCCTCTCAATATGCAAACTAAAATACTGCAAAAACGTTCATAGAAAGATGCCCGCATACCTATACAAAGTAACAAAGGATCAGATACATATGTATACTTCAACAAAATAATGAAGGAATATTAATCTTAAGGAGTGAAACGTAATATAAATTTTATATAAATGGCGTTGATTTGAAAAATTCTTTTCCATAAGAATACAGAACGTGCCTACTGAAGTGATTCGAAAACATGTACCAAACTTACGTACATACCATTCTTTGTATTACCATTCTGTGATTACTCCTTCAAATAGATCCTCACTCTTTGGAAGAATATTTTGCACAGGCAGATTATTTTATTTTAATTTTTCTAGTAATTAATATTTGTTTCTCTTCCTATTACCTCTAATTGTGACGTTTGCATTGTTATAAATTGTATGATTTCATATGTATGTACATGCGTCAAAGCAACAAATTTATTTCTATTACTATTTCATATATTATTACATGATATTAAATATTAAATTGTAAAAAGTTTATACGCATTGCGACCAATACTAACATTTTCGAAAACAATATATCATTTTCCATATAAATCGCCTATTTTAACTTTTAAAAATTCTCGTTTAAGTATCACAGGCTATCATGTAATATTCATTATGATACCGCAAATTGCTACAATTAAACTCAATTCATCTATCTCGTTTAAAGTGTCCCAGCACTTCACATTCAATACAGATATAACAGCTGGGTTATCTGAGTAAAGCTCCCGACTTAATAGACACGAGCGTTGCGGGTCGGCCACACGGGATTCCTGGCTATTTCCAAACAGATAGAGTGTACAGAGTGTTTACTGCCGTCTTCCGAATCGAACGGTGCTTGAGACGCGCGCGTATTTATAAAGCTGACACGTTTATCAATAGCATGGCTCCACTTGTTACATCGCTAACGCCTTTGGCCTGTTAACTGACACCTTTTCTGGTACGGGTCATTAGGCTAACAGCTAAGGATTTAGGTTCGATTTAACATCTAAGCAGCGGATAACTTTGTCACAGATTTAGATTTATGTTTTGTAGATACTTCGAGTAGTAAACATTTTAATACCAAATTCTTTCTATAAAATTAATGTAAAATAAAACTGATTGAAAATGAGGTAGTAATACACATAAAAGCGTTTAACAACCAGTTTTCTCTGAAGTATACATACTCGTTCAAATTTATTATCTCGTTCTAGTACAAGTACTTTTAAGATAACTTTTAAACTATGCTGATGCGATTTAAAAAGAGTGCTTAATGTTTAATATATTAAATATACAATAAAGAGCTAATTATCCAATTACCTCTAAGAAATACACGCATTCAAACTTTATTATAAACATAATTTAAGTGCCAATATTATATTATAACCAACCATTTTAAACGAGTATAATAGTAGATTTTCTAACGAAGTTAAGGTCATGATTTATCACGGCAAGTTCCCGCGAGGAGCGAATTTGCTAATATATTGCACTAATCGACATCTTTCACGAACGCGCAATTTACCTTTACGTGTTCCAGCCCATCTAAAGATTTATCTAAATTATAAATGCTCCTAAGGTAAAAATATTCGGCCGCTTATTGGATACTTGCAAACACGCAAGATTGTGGGTGTTTAGAAAATTTATAGAGAACGTCATTATTTCGAAGTATTGGCTCGTAATTTTGATATTGCCATTATTTTCTCTCTTATTACATAGTAGTTGGTGTAACTATGAATATTTTGTATCTTTTCTTTATTTTTCTATAGAAATAAATGATATATTTTTCGTTTATAGGAGAAAGCATAATCAAATACAACTGAAATTTATATGTGGCACTAAAATGTAGGTACGGATCACTACTTGGTAGTTAGCAAAATAAATATACCTAAACCATGGGCTAAAACCAGACAAATACCCGGATCTACTGAAGAGGCATATAAAACTTACCTTCTTCAAGTACCGTCTATAAGACACCCCTACCAAACAAGACTGTCTAGTAAATTGCAAGAAATCAACACTTTCGAAGACATAAACAAAGAATGGACGAATTTAGAAAGAGAGTCTTGGGCAAAAAGAAAAAAAACCTACAAAAAGAAAGGTTTACGATTATGGAATGAAGAACTCAAAGAAGCTATCGATGAAAAACGACATGCATATCATGAATATCTAAGAGACCCCACGATACACAACAAACGCTTTATAACACTAAACGAAACATAGCTAAGAGAATAACTAGACAAGCACATAGATCTAGCTGAGAAAACTATATTGCTAACCTCGAAAATGACATACATGGACGACAGGAAATTGCATACAAGGCAATGAAACATCTAAACAAAGACGAGAAATACACGGCACGCTTAAATGTAATTCCTCTGGAAGAATGGATAGACAACTACCAACAACTCTGGTACAACCCAGACGCACAAGATACAACAACGCAAAGAAATGATTATGGTCGAGAAAGTATTGACACGATATCCATCCAAGAATTAGAAGCAGCACTCAAAGTATCAGAAAATCAGAAAGCTACGGGTACGGGATAGCATTAATTTGGAACTATTGAGATATGATGGACTATTGCTGAAATTCAGACTACTTCATTTGTTAAATATATACTGGAAGCAATCTATAATTCCCAACGAATGGCGTTTAGCAAAAGTAATATCACTTTTCAAAAAAGGAAAGAGAAACGGCGAAAATAATTATCAGCCTCCTAAATTCTTGCTATAAAATATACGCTAGAATTACAACAAGCAGAGTACAATGTATAGCAGAAGCAATGCCAGAGGAAGAACGGAACGGCTTCAGAAAAGGAAGATCTTGTATCGACTCAGTACTAACTCTAAAGTTAATTATCGAAAAACGTCGCGAGTTTGATCCGGAAACGCATATAGCCTTCGTAGACTATACAAAAGCATACGACAGGGTTAGCCGTGACACTCTATGGAACATACTGGGAACTAGAGGATTTCCACAACACCTAATAAACGCTATAAAGACCCTATACGAGAAGACAGCGATCAAAATTTTGACAGATGACGAGGCTTCACAGTTAACCAAGGGGTCCGACAGGGTTGCGGTCTCTTCCCAATATTATTTAACATATATATGAACGAAGTAATTAGGGAATGCAAGCAAATAGCACCTATAGGAATTGTTATGAAGAATACTACTTGCGTAAAGACAATACTATTTGCTGACGATCAAGTAATTCTAGCACAAACGGAGGATGATCTTCAACGTGCCCTCTTCACTCTTAATAACGTTGCAAAACAATACAATCTGGAAATTTCATCTCAGAAAACCAAAGTTATGGCTTTTGTGGGGAAATATACCATAAGATCGAAAATCTATATAAACAACAGTTGTATTGAACAGGTTAGCCGCTTCAAGTGCTTGGGCTGCGTTTCGTTCGATGTGGACAGGAATGTAGATAACAAACTGGTCGCATGCCAACGCATGTGTGGGTACAATTATAAGATGGATAGGTAAAATTACACGAAGCGAAACGCAACTTAAATTTTACAATACTATGGCGGGTCTATTATACGGCAGCGAAGCTTGGGTTTTAAAACATAAAGATCTCAATAAAATCCAATCTGAAGATATGAAATTTTTGAGATCAATAAGAGGATACAACAGAACCGATCATATTCGCAATGAAAGAGTGAGAGAAGAGCTAAATATCTTTGCCATTAATGACAAGATTCAGGATTACAAAGCACGATGGGCGGAACATCTGGAGAGGTTACAGGACAGTCGGCTACCGAAGCTGGCAATGGCGTATAGGTCTAGAGGGAGAAGAGACGTGGGAAGACCTAGGATGAGGTGGAAGGCTAGGACGGAACAGGACGCACGGCCTAACCCATGAAGATGATGATGATTAAAATTGAACAATATTGCAACAATAGTAAAAATAAAAATTATTCTGACAACACATATTGTAATAGTAATTAAATCCCCTTTTATGTGATGTTGTGTATTTTGTGTATATCTGTTACATTATAAAGTGTATATATTAAATTAAATAATATAAAATAGCGAAAACATAAATGAATCAAGAACATGCCAGTACGTCGAAACTACAACGTCGACAAAACGTTCATACGATACATAAAGGTTGATCATATAAGATATCAAAAAAAGTTATTTACGAAAACTGTAGACAGTCTTAATCTTAACATTTTAAAATTATTTTCATATATGTATACAAGATGTTCCATATCATCAGGGTGAACCAAACATATGTTTTCTTAAATAGAACACTCTATATATTATTTCAGATTTAGATTAGGCTCATGCCTCACACCCCCAATATACAAAATCAAAACTCAATATATACATTAATTTATAAGATATTTTAATGACTAGATATAGAGATTGCTTAATAAAACTGACTAGCTAAACTGTTTTTTTATGATATAAAATACAGGATGATCCATTTAAAATGATTGAGAAATGAATGCATTTGAGTTTTGACTCGCCCTGTATTCAGTTTTGACAATTTTGAAAAAATGTCACTTTGCTATAGCAGTGGACCAATATCAAAAATCTATGTTTGTAAAAGAAAAATTTCAGACTGTGTTGTTTGCAGTATACAAGACCTTCCAAGACCTGCATTTATGAAAATAATTTTAAAATGTTAAGTCTCAAACAGTCTACGATTTTCGTAAATAACCTTTTTTTATATCTTATATGATAACGGATATATCGAGCTTTGCCACAATGCGTCACTCTGTATATGAGTCTCCAGAGCTTAGTTTCCCCATGACAATAGCGCCTAATGATCGGAGCTACACGAATCTGCCTCTCCTACACGTACACACGATAGTAGTCCAGCGTAACCTCCAACCTAGTCCAGTTGTTGTCCTTTTTCCCATAATTCGAATGGATGTATTGTCTGGCGAGACTTCGGAGAAATTTTGGCGAAAGTTAAAGTTTGCCCCTTATCGCAGGACTAAACGCCATCATCATTCTACTGAATAATAATGGGTCCGATAGTGGGGTTCGTGTAAGGGAAACAATTGCTACAAGACCGCCTCTCAATTGTTCCACTCAACATTACACGCATACATATTCATAGATAGACATGGACAAGCACACGTGCACATTTTACGTGCTCACGTAACAACAACGGAATATCATCTAATAATCCCCGCCCTTAATTGGAACGAGATGCACTCCATTTATGCCACAAAATCGGCGTTGAAACTTTTATTATAACGTTACCTAAAATTTTACGTCCAACGAGCGCCGTTTATCCCACGAAATAAAATCCTCCCGTGTTCGTTCGACCATTTACGTCCCAGGTTTTGTCCCGTGCACAGTGCGGAATATCTCCCAGCGCCCATTAAAACCGTCTCAATGGCCGCGTGCGATTACGGCGCATAAATTGAAACGTCAAATTGCAGCAATTAAGGCGCGCGCGGTTTCGAAAACAGTTGGCGCACGGGAAGTGCCTAGTCTCGGTCTCGTAAAGTTCTCGTAAAGTATTGGCCGCGATGACTCAATCTAGCAAAGTTCAGGGCAGTTCTTTACTTACAATTTGATGTTTCATTCTGGTTAAGCAATTTATTGTTTCGATGTAAATCCGAATACAATACGTTTGCAATGGGTTTATTATTATAAATTATAATCAAGCACGGCATTATTTTATTTAAACAAATATTCATTAAATTTGTACAAAAGTATGTAGTTTTTGTTTTGCTTTTTGTTTGTTTGTTTGTATCCTAATGCAGAGATTTAACACTACGGCCTTGAGGCCTATTGTATAACTCTACATTAGTGTTGTGTAAATATGTATTGTGTGTGGCTTGTTACTGCCTCTGCTCGCCGTAAGAGGGCACCAGTGTTGATTTATCCTCAACACTGAAGGGTACCGGGTGAGGTACCAACCACCCTTGCTGCAGCCGATCTTTATAAAAATCGATTGCCGCAACGGAGATTCGAACCATCAACATCCGCTATAGATGCTTTGCGCTCTTACCACTGCGCTATCCCGGCAGAAAAGTATGTAGTACTTGTATATGGAAATTCACTTTCCTTTGTAGATTTTACTGGGGATGGCAACTTAGTTGCGGAAATACGTATCTAGAGTTCTTCGCTCATTAAGGTGGTAAGTATTTTTGTTTCAAATTTACAATCTCGAGAGGTCAAATGTAAAAAGGTATAAAATAAGCTAAAGGATATTTTAAATGCATTGTTAGCATGTATTTAAGAGAAATAATAATGTGGCCACATGATGAAAAGGATAAGAATATGTAATAATAATAATAATAATATGTATTGTCCAACAGAAAACTACATATAAAGAACATTAAGAAATATAAGTATAGTACAGAAAATAGTGTAATATACACTTCAACTTATCTAGCTATAATGTAAAATGTTAGCAAAAGTTACTTAACTACAATGGTACTATTATTAACAAAAATACCTAGAAAATTTACAAACATTGATTAACTAATTTCAACAAGAAACTATTTCATACAACAAAGAAAGTTGAACGTTTGGAATAAAAGGATCAGAAAGTAATACGTTAACATTTTTATACATATGCGACAGCGGAGCCTTGCACAGGATATTGGTGTGAGCCTATTGGAAAATGGCGGATAATCTTGAAGTTTGGCGGGGTACTCTAAATTCGATTAAATTAAGAAGAGAGGGTGAGTCAATGTTGTGACAAATTAAATTGGTAAGGAATTTAGCAGTAGCTTCATCTCTTCGTTGCGACAGTGAAAGAATGGTATGTCTGTCAAGCAAACTGGAGTAATCAGTACCACGAATTGGATAATCTCCATCAATCTTAAAGGAAATATATTTCAAAAACCTTTCTTGAACGCGCTCAAGAGTAAATTGTTGATGTAGATAATGCGGATACCATACGATGGAAGCGTACTCCAATTTAGATCTTAATAGTGCAAAGTACAGAAACCCAAGTGTCAATAAATTAGTAAAACTTTTGAATTATCGTATAATGAAACCGAGTGTTTTAGAAGCGGAGGAAGATACGTGGGCAATGTGAGGAGATAAAGTGAAATGGGCATCAAAAGTCAAATGCAGTATAATGGAAGGTAAGAGGCTTAGAACTTCTGGTGAAAGACATCACAGCACATATATATTTAGATCATCAGCATATGCTAAAATGATACAATCTAATATATGGAGTAAATCATTGATATAAATGTTAAAAAGGAGTGGGCCCAAATTCGATCCTTGTGGTACGCCGGTGGAAACCAAGGGGTACATACATTATAGTGAAGATAAGATGATCTATCACTAAGATATGACTCAATGAAATTTGTGAATCTAGAATTAAACCCAAGGGATGATAATTTACGAACAAGAAAGGAATAATTAAGGGTGTCAAAGGCTTTTGTAAAGTCAGTGTAGATTACATTTATCTGCTGACTTTTGTGGAGATTTTCACTTATGAAATGAGTAATTTCTACTAGATTTGTTGAAGTAGACCTCTTAGTAATGAAACTATCTTGATAGTCAGACAGGAAAGGTTTGACACAGGGGTATATTTTTGCAAACAACAGCATTTCAAAAACTAGAACGGAAAGTGTAGGCCTATAGTTTTCTAAACGAGAGCGATCGTCTTTTTTTGAAAACAAGTGCAATCCTCCCAACCTTCCACAGTGCAGGAAAAGTATTATTTCGTAGAGCAAGATTAAAAATATGAGTTAGTGGTTCACAAAGTACAGAAGCACAGTCCCGAACCAGAAATCCTGGCAAATTATTATGTGTGGTGGTACAGTTGGCTTTTAATTTTCTCATAGCGAATAGAACTTCGTCTTAAGTGAGTCAAGTGAATCCTACGTCTAGAGGATAAGAGTTAATAGCTGGAGGTTGCGCAGGTATAACAATGACTACGTTCTACCTGTATACATTCGAAAACATATGAGGAAAGCCGCGTACAATATCAGCAGGGTTATTAAGAAGTTCGTTATTGTACGTAACACTTCCTTGAATACGAGAAACTTCTCGCTTACAAGCAATCTACCGCCAAAAGAGTTTGGGATCAATCATTGTGCTGTTTTGTACTTTATTTTGGTAAGCTTGAAAAGCTAGTCGTAGCACGCAAAGCTACTGTGAGCATGAAACTGTAGAATTATATACCGATGTAGTTAAGCACTTAGTTTGCAAATATGAAAACAACGGAAACCTAACAATCGTATATTCGTAATGTCCGTAAGAAGAATCTACCGCAACATGTGAATTGTAGATAAATTAGAATATCAAATTAATAACATAGATTTAAGAAAATGATATTGTACAGGAAATAACACAATGCCTTATAACATATAAGGTATGTTGAACATCTCATACATGAAACTCGTCTTTTCTATTAATTTATATATTTTGTTAGAAGTGAATAAACTTTCTGTAATGAACTGTATTTTTTCGAATAAAATAAGAATAACAAAAGGCAATCACAAATTATTTTGGGAATATGGAGAGAAGACAATTCCGGTTCTCATTTATATGTACGTAAATCGCAAACTAGGTAATTAAGACCCCAAGAATTATAGTTTATGAAAATAGTGTTATCGAGAGCACTCCAAAAATGTAAAAATATAGAGGATCTACCATTCACAAAATTGTAATTTTAGTACGTTACAACTTTTTGCTACACTATATTTCACATTGGCTTCCAATGATGTGTCCTTGTCACTAATTTACGTGTGATATTTTATTTCAACATCTTTATTAACTTCGTAGGTATTTACGTGGTTGTATGTATTCTGTAGATAGAATACCGTAAAACTCGTTCGTAAACTCCGTATAGAAAGACTCATAATTACAATTAGTTCTATGCTGAACATAGAAAGCACATTCACATCATTTCTACACCCAGCTAGTGATTAAAATTTTATAATTACTGACACCGTTTTCCTCTTTTGATACTTTTTTAATTTTTATAGTATTCAGCATTGTTGGGAAGAAGATATAAAGCAACGTAAAAACCCAACAATATAAATTATTCAAGATATGTATATTTTCTAACTAAGTGCTTAATTATGAGTACATACTCTTGATGCAGCAATAATGAAAATTAAATCAGATTTTACTAGGAAAGCTTTTTCAGGACGTACCAAAAATTAAAACTGCATTATCTCCCTCTTTTAATATAAATACAATACGTCTCCCTAAATTAAAAAAAAAGTTGTATGTTAGTTTAGGTAATTTAAATTACGCAGCATAATGCATACACAAACAACGCCACACCAACACAGGTATGGAAGCAAGAAACTGTAGAATTATATATCGATGTAGTTAAGGTTTACAAACCTGAAAACAACGGAAACCCAACATTCGCATATTCGTAAGAAAAATCTACATCTCAAGTTTCCGGTTTTGGTGCACAATGTAAATACAAATTTAGAACCGGAATTCGCGGGGTTTGTTTCCTTATTCAATGAACAATTCTGCTTGTGTTTCCCGATAACGCTATTTGTGGAAGCACTCGCGTGCTTGTATTGTACGCACTGGGTGCCTATTGGAAAGCGGTAAATGACTTTTTGAAATTGTTATACAAAAACAGTTACTTAAACATTAACATTTTTTATGTTTAGAATAAAAATACCCCTTACCACCTTGTTGAGTATAGAACTCTGAATACGTGTATCGGCAACTAAGTTCCCGTCCTCAGCAGAAAACCACAAGGGAAGATAATGTCAGACGTAGCACTCCGAGAGCACCACTCCCTTAGAACACCACTAATAACAATGTTATTAATACGTATTCAGAGTTCTTTACTCAACAAGGCGGTAAGGGGTATTCTTATTTTAAATTTATTTTAAGCCACAGAATCGTATCCTATTACCTATATTTTTATGTTTGGTTGAAATAAAAATTTAGGCCAAATCAATCTGCAATAATAACAGCATGTGACGAATAAAATAATGTGGATTAGCCCATTGTACAATATGTACTGCCAGGTGTAAAACTGCGAGATAGATTCTAACGTAGCAATACGATACCAACTGCAAGTGTGAAATGTTCTGAGCTAGGTATCTAGGCAACCACGGAAATAAACAATTTAACAAGGGTTGATAAAAATCATGATTTCTTTTGAAAATGTCAAAAATCGTCGATTTATAGGAAAAAAAGCATTTTCTTTTTTTTTTTTTAAACATTGATGCTTACTTTATTTTTCTTGAAAAAGTATTGATAAAATTGACAGGATATTTGTCTCTACAAGTTAACAAACCTTCTGTGAACGTGTTGAAAATGTCTAAACTTGTAGATCGCGGTGGACCGCATAAGGCTATGGTCACACATATTCGGGACAAGCACGACACGATTCTCGCATGAGACTCGCACGACGTCCGTTCCGTCCGCACGGTTTAAATGCGATAGGCGATACGTGTACGTTGCGAGTCCGACACGAGCGCGGGGTACGTACGGATCTCGTCAACCGCAACGAGTCATTTACTGCTTGTCGTACGAGTTTTGAACTCGTGCAACGTAGTTGCGAAAGCGCATTATATTGTCCTTGTATAAACGCAGTTGTAAATTAAAATTAAAATGCATAGTCTATCAATGATGAATCGTATTAAAATGACAAGTGGAGGCAGAAAGCAGCACGGTACCTAGCAATCTTTTGTTAAAAAAACTACCGTTGGAAAACTTGTCTGTCGTGCTATCTGTAAAAAAATACTAGAAGGATATGCAGGGGTTGGTCGACACACTTCAAAATCATGGAAACCTCTAGAAATAAAATGTAGTAAAATAATGGTGATGATGAAAGTGAAAATATAAATGAATTCCAACTGTCAGGAAAAGAAACCTTCCCAAACTATAAATGCAGTGCAATGGTTGAGAAGTGAGAACAAGAAATCTCGGAAATTAATAGAGTATTTGATATCATCGATCCAATTTTGAATACAAATGCTTCTTCTGTGAACGTCGAGAGAACAGGAGGCCATAGTCGCGAGTGTTTCTTAGGGTCAGAAGTCGGTCTCAGCGAAGTTCAAGATCAAAGATGTATCGGGTTGAGTGATCCTATAGTTATCCATGTGTTCCTGAATTCAAACTATGAAGGTAGACATGGTCCACACTCTGTTGAATGGCATCTAGCCCATCAACCAGGGTGCGACTGTTATCATCCAGCGTAGGTTCTACAAACTAAGCGCAGCTTACACCTCCAAGTTCTACACCTAGTCACATAATAGACGCTAAAATTCTTGAATGATCCCTATCATTGTAATTACAACTTTGTGACTAAATTATATGACCTATTCATGAGTAGAGGGAATTCTGCGCCTCAAGTTAAGACCAATCACATTACTGGTGTACACATTTGTACATACATATCTTCATCCAGTCGCTTTTCTGTATTCTAACGTCTTCTAACATTTTTCTCGCCTTTAAACAATAAATAAGGAAACGAGATTATAAAGCGGAGAAATCCGTGCCGCATTCACGAAACTTCCGTGTTTCTTTTTTAAAATTTGACACAACGAATCTGGTCACGTTTAGGGCGAATAAATTATCGAGCAGCCGGGCATAAAAGTTTCACGCACTCCGCTCGCGTTCTCCCTCGACCGTCACATCGCCACGGCTGCTCCGATGGTGCGAGCATTTTCATAAATAGTAATCAGCGTGATGTAACCGGTGACCGTGACGTCGAATGGGACGTGTGGTGGTATATAGACTGAGGAAAAGATGGAGGAGCGTCTGGAAAGCGAAACGCGAAATGTACACAGATATCGCGTTCCGCATCATGTCACCAGATGCTCAGTGCGATTTTTTAATAATTCATAATTGGAATGATGCCGCCATAAGTCCACTGAAAGAGAAATTTGTAGGTGTGCATACATGCATGCATAGATATACTCTGTTGGGTGTATAGTGCCTACTTACCGAAAGATGGAATGTACCGTGGACAGATACATAGATATAGGTATTTAATAATGAATGAAATAAATTATGAACTTTGGTAGATACCCCTGAGAGTTACAAAAATCGTATATGTTTGTACGTCGATGTAAAGTAGTTGAAAATAAAGTGGTGACAAATAAAGTGTACTGCGTCTTTGGTAACCAGAGGAACAAGAAAGACTTGCTAAAAAAATAAAGCAGTTTTTGTTCAGAAAAGAAGCGTTGGTTAATATTTTTCCCATCATATGGGAGGAAACCTATTGGGAAAGAAAACACACCGTATGATTCCCATACATATATTTAATAGGAATTTCGAGGTGGGAATCACGGATCGGTAAAGCTGGAAGAAAGCAGCATGCAGAGACAAGCTCGGGAAGCTGGCCTCATTTACAGACGCGTCAAAGACCGAGCATAGATCTGGAGCTGGAGTAGATAGTGAGGTGGATAATGCAAAAATCCCCATCCCACTAGGAAAATACACAACTGTGGTACAGGCAGAGGTGTGCGCTATATTGCATTGCGCAACAGAAAACAATAAGAGGACTTATAGTAACAAGCGGATCTATATTGTAACGGATAGTCAGGCGACACTTGGGGCACTATGGAACCCTAAAGTGGCATCAAGACTGCCTTGGGAATGCATACGGAAACTGAATGTGCTCGCGGTACTCAATAAAGTTACTTTGTTGTGGATGCGTCGATATTCGGGAATCGTAGGCAATGAAAAGCCGATGATCTAACGAAGATAGGATCATCGTCTTCATACGTGGGCCCAGAACTCCTTTATCAAGGAGTCATCAGTAAAGAAGGCTGACGAACTACTAACTCTTAGGAGGATCACCTTCGTACAGTAATAGGTCTCCTGGCAGGGCATTGCGCTCTGAAAGGGGTTGACATTGAGGACCCAAGCTGCAGGCTGTGTGAAGGGGCAATAGAGACCGCATACCACATCTTATGTGAATGCAAGGCCTTGAACCCTAGAAGACAGGCAATTTTTGGGAATCCAAAAATGAACCCAGAAGACTATACAGACCAGTCGGCCAAGGACCTGTACAGATTGGTACAAGGCACAAGGAACTGGGAATGGATGGTATAGGGTATGGGTACAAAAATGGGAGATAAATACCAATACCCAATGGACTGAAGTGTTTCCGGAGACTTATATCAGACGGCTCGCATAAGAAAAAAAAGTACTCCCATGAAAATAGATAAATGTATTAGATACCATTAGAAATTCAAAGGGAGAATCTTAAAACCAGGGCGGTACCCGAGACCTTTTGATTTCTGTAGTTGGTATGGTTGTGTCGGTTTGGTACTTGATGGTATTTATCGAGAATATATAAAAAAATATTAACAAAAGCATTAAATACAATAAACTAGTGTAATATAATAGCACACCATTTGGTGTAAATTTTAATATCAAATAACTTTACAATCAACAATCACTCTTCACTTTATACAAGAATATGCACTTACCTTTTTACCAGTCGGTATTGTTTCTAAACTGTGAAAGTGAATGCAAAATTTGGCAAAAGTAAATTGTTTTCCATTCATTTTTAGTTCTGACTGTAGAAAAAAGTAAATGAAAAAAAATAAAATCAATTTCTCTTCCCTATAAGGATGCATACACATTAGTATCAGAAAATGCAAGCATTTTTGTCATAATTGAAAAATATAAAAAACCACGAGCATATTCCTTTGCAATTATTTAGATAAATTGCACAATGTAGTTATTGCATACAATACAAAATGTTCTAAAAAATCTAGTTCGCTCCTGAAACCCTTATAAATATTAATTAAACTAAAAGGGTTTCCGCCGGATTGTTTGAGTTATATAAACGGTTTCTGGAACCCTCTCCCCTGTTTAAATTTTATACCGGAGAGCGGGCGAATTTTTATCTTTCCCTTCTATTAGCGCTTATTGGGTCAATATTTGCAATATCTCCGGAGTGTCTCTGAACTGGGTCGCGTAGAGGAAATTCCATTTAGCATCGTAGTTAATTACGGCGATACAGAAAAAAAAAAATAGGGATCCCCCACGGAATTAAGTATTCGCTAAACATCAATTTCACCAGGTCAAGCGCGTTTTATTTCCAGGAAGACAGAAAGAAATCTAAAATTGTAATAAGCTAAGCCGACAAACGAGGGCAACAGCTACAAGCCAATCTACCGAAACATGTAACAAGCTGGGGAATATTAATAATAACGCAACCGGCTGTTTCGAGACACAATCCTCTCGTTACAGAAAACAAGGGCAATGTCAGAATTTTTACGTGATTATAATAATACCAACGAAACAGACACCGTCGTTTAGTAAACGTCCTAAATATTAACGCCTTCTGACATTTTTTCTTCCGAAGGGGCGTACGTCAAGCGTGAAATGTCATTCCGCGATCCTATTTTGTTTTTCCACACACGCACAAACAAAAGACGATCATCCCCAATAAATGTCAACGTCAAAAATGAAGGTTATGTTTATTTTTCCGCGTCTAGGGACCCCATAGATACGTGGAAGATACACAAGATTTCGTCGATTAACATTTTCCAAGTCGCTTAATGATTTCCGGCTCAAGGCTTTCGCCGAGATTGCCCGCAAAATTCCTGGCGTATCGATATCGATAGTCGGGCCAAAAATAGTCTCCGAGTGGACGTAGATGTACATAATTCAAGTGGGATGTTACCGCCTTTACATCGCGCCTGAACCGATGAGATCGCCGGAAGCAGAGGCAGCAGTTAAGTACGCTATAAATCATTGTTCGGGATGACCTAAAAATTCCGCCGGGAGAGCGTTACTTTCGCCAAAACAAAAGCGCGTCCTGTTTATCTGGGATGACGCTTCGATCTAGACCGTGAACGTAGCATTTTCCGCTTCGAGCGAAAATGGCTTTTAAGCGGTTTTCTTTTCGAATTATCCGGCCGATTCTCATCGGCGAGAGATGGGTGAATTATAGAAACACTAATTTGTGTTTAAATCGGTATTTTAGACGACGCCGCGATTCAGAAAATTTTAATCGAAATTATTAAATAAACCATGTGTAACTTAGTTTAGAGATTTTATTCGTCCGTTTATTACATAAAATAAATAGAAAAGAAGCCACAGATTGTCAATGTAGTGATACATGTATAGGCTTGATGTTGGTAAATTTAATTCTAAAGAAAACATAACATGTTGACTTTAAATTAAGAGTGAAATATCCTTTGTTATTTTGAGATCAATGTTCAAAGGAATTGTGTTTTTCTACACCAATATAGAAGCTTACAATTAGTAGTGTGGCATATAATTGCAAAAATGTTCAAATTAAAATAGATGTGTAAATATATCCTGAACGCAACCTTTATCAAAAGTATATTTTGAAGTGTTTCAAGGATTTAATAATCCGGAAATAATGTAAGTAGCAAGTTAGGGTAATTGCCAATGGTGCCAATTTCTCTACATCTTCAACTTTTCACACTGGCTTGTGATTTATTGTGTACATTCTGCTAGATTGGATGTAAATTTCGTGATACCCAGGAAATAATGTTATGAATGAATTCACTTAAGCTGATATTATAACATGGACCTGTATAAGCTTCCTTTAGGGCGAGTACCAATAATATAATATAGAATATAAGTTACCAATTTTTCAAGAGATCCAATAAAATTAGAGTGGCAAAAGTCAATTCGCAATCACGTCAAAAACAAATTCCACAACGCATTTATTAATGCAATATAAATAATCAAATTCATAATTTCTGAAGGCTTGGGATTTAAGGCTATTACTAAATTGTTTATAGATAGTTTTGGGTAAACATTTTATAAATATTATATCAATGCTATGGTCTTGATTTCTTTGTAAAGATCAATAGAAGTTTCATATATTTTCGGAGCTTAATACATTTTTTCTAGTAGAAACTACTTGCGCTTACTTTAATTTTAAACAAATTTGAAGATAAATTGTACTCACTACCTAACAGACAGAAAATTATCTGTCGCAATACTATCCAATTTTCAATACCGGGTTATTTCAAAAGTTTTACAATTAGTTTATGTACTTACAGAAGACGGCAAATGAATTACTTAGCTAAATATTTTTAATATTATTTTTGCTTTTCTAAATTCTTTACAGAAAATCAAAACAGATTGTTTTTTAAACGACAATATATACAGATATGGAAATTCTTCCTCTTCAATAGGGGTTTTTATTGTTAGAAACCGAAAGTTACGAACCCAATAAAACATTCAGTTGTGTACCATAATTTCATAATATACATACATATTCGTAAAACCAAGTATCGAGATTGTTGCAGTGCATGTAGGCAAATAAATAATTCGTTTAACAAACTTCAAATAATACTGAATACAATAATTAGACAAATTTGTAATAAATAAGCGATAAAAATGTTTAGGATTACCAAAATATACCAGTTTCTTTTGTAGTAACTCATCAAAGAGAAAAAGAAGGGATTCTTATAAAACTATAAATATACTTCTAATTACCAGAGATAACTTCAACTAAAATAAAAACCATTCTTGTAAATTATATTTAACATTTCATAACTTGAGGTAAAGAAAAAAACTATAAGAGAATAAAAAATAAGCAGGCGACAAATAAATATGGATTACTAAAGATAAAACGCAACATTCAAGAATGCATGCCAAATTATTACTGACTGGGGGGTACCGCTTGCCTTGATAAGAATACATACATATACGGAGGGAGCAAAAACGATTGTCATGTCTGAAGTTGCAGTAAATTAATAAGAAAAAGACAAACAAATATATATACAAGAGGTAAGACAATGGAAAACAATGTTGCTGCAAACTTCAGACATGACAATCATATTTGCTCTCTCGGTATTAGATTGGTCACTAAGATGGCTTCGTTATACATGTTTCGCCTCCCAAATATGTTGACCTTCCGATAGTATATGTTCTACCGCGAAATGTATAAAAATCTTAAGTGGTATATCGAATTTGTTGATTCGATTAAATCTGGGTTATCAAAAATCTATTTTGTTTTGAATTTTAAGCGAGAAACATACTGGGCGACCACTACATAATGGGTACATTATGCCAGAATATACGTATACTTTAGCAATTAGTTAAACGACCATTATTTTTACCAACAGCTACCGACTGCGGCGGATTTTAAGTATTCCAATCAGCGCCACTCGGAAACCGCCCTTTTTCGCCTTTTCCTCTCATACATAAACCACACACTATTCTCATGCAAATACGAGGTCCTTATATGCATACAAAGTGCACAAGTGTTGATTGTAGTTCACACCTACAACTTTTATGATTGTATTCAAATTGCTTAATTGCGGCACGTCGGGATACACTTGCCAGCTGTCGACTGTACTACGCGGTGTTGTTTAATTTTGAATTATGTAAGTGGCAGAAATAGCACGTCTACTGTACGCAAACGTTTGTGTGTATACCAGCATGTATGTGAGCATTCGTGCATAACAACGCTATAACTAAAGTGCGGATAGACGACTTGCACATATATGCTATGAATTATACAGGACCTCCCAGGTTGGGTGGCTATTAAAATATTTTAGGAAAGGAAATACACAAAAATTCTGAAAATAAGTGCACTGCCCTAGGCCAAAGCGATCTTTCAGAGTAAATTATTTTAATTTTTATGTTAAATGGAATATTATAATTTTTATTGCAAATTCTACTTCTTAACATTATTCTAAGGACCAAATATTAAGGTTTCTTTATACCTAAATACAACCGATTTTAAGCTATGTTCAAATGTATGTAAGAAATCGTTTCGGTAGCCTTTCATTAAAAAAAAATTTGTTGCTTATCATTTGGAAGTACAATCCCTAGGCCTTCAAATCATAGTCTAAGTATCCTTGAAAATTTTACAGTCTGGTCGCGATATGATGTCGAATTTCATTATATTTAACTGTCCAAAATTCAATTTTCTTAAATAAAATACTCTGTATATTTTTACATCATGATACACGGAATCAAATTCTGCAGCGATTAGAACTAGGTTTCCCTATACCTATTTCTTTTCGTTTTCCTGTTATTAATAATTGTGTATTTTAAGGGCATATTTTGCTAGAATTAATCTAATTTTTCGGAATAAGTTTCAACCAAACAAAGTATTTATTAACTTAACACAAAAAATGTACAAAATGGGGAAAAATGTAGAAAATACGGAGAAAAGTAAACTTAAGTCACTTTAAGTTCATTTAATGGGCGTCTTCAAAGAAACAAGCATGCATTGAAAAACATTTTTTTGATAGGCAGAATCTTTCTAATCTGAAAAATGTATAATCTTCAGAGTATTAGTAATTAGAATATAACTTCTTTAGTACTGGGCGCTGGGACTCCATTTTTGTGTGTCGAGTCAATAAATACTTTGTTTGGTTGAAACTTATTGCGAAAAAAATTGGATTAACTCTAGCAAAAAATGCCATTAACATACACAATTATTAATAACAGGAAAACGAAACGAAATAGGTATAGAGAAACCTAGTACTAATCGTTAGAGAATTTGATTCTGTGTATCATGATGTAAAGATATACAGAGTGTTCCATTTAAGAAAATTGAGTTTTGGATAGTTAAACATAATGAGGTTCGATACCATATTAAATTTTCAGGGATAATTAGCATATGATTTGAAAGGATTATACTTTCAAATGATACGTAACTTGAATTTTGAAATTTAAAAGTGTCCAAAAAACAATTTTTTAAATGAAAGGCTACCGAAAACGATTTTTTATATTTACGATTGTTTGAAGATATCCCAAAATCCCTTACAGTTAGGTATAGAAAAAGCTTAACATTTTGTACTTAGAATAACGTTTAGAATCAGAATTTGCAATGAAAATTATAACATTCCATTTAAAATAAGAAAGTTAGTGGCAATATATGTTTGGCCGACTGTCGTGGTAGAAACACCTGCCAGTCAAATTCAATTTACTCGTGCCCTAAATGGGCACTATATTAATATATAAAATAAGATTTTAAAAAGTACATAAAATTTAAAGAAATACTAATAAAAATAAAAGGTTTTTCAAATAATAGGCGTTATTATGTAGGTCATGTTAAGCATGATTTATTCACGCTAACTATCAGAACATATTCTAAATTTTAATCTGTGAAACGTGTTCGTCTACTTGTCAATATATCTTTAAATTAATTGTAATAAAATGAAAAGTAACAATTACCAACACTATACTAGTACGATAATGTTCTGGCGTCTTCACGATGCGGAAGTGCAGGTCGTCTATCGGCACCTTAGTTATAACACATACGTAAGTAAATCTTTTGTAAAATTCGCTCAATCGAGACAAGATTCGCTATTTTACAATTGTGACTGGCAATCTATCAGTTTGTTTATATCCCCATAAATCTACATATGTATATATGTATGTACAGCTTCTTCTTCTGACGGATAGACAAAGAGAATAATAATAAATTTCTGAGCGAAATCGAATGATCCGTGCGCACAGAGCGTTTCCTTCCTCATTCATGCACAAACGACGATCTCGAAATCTGAGACGACATCAAAAGGGAGCGGCCTGGTGAACGCCAAGATCGATTCCGACATCCGAGCGTCGCCGTAAGTTGGAAAAGACCATCGTGGGGTTGCGAAGACGATATCGCGCGGGGATGCCGCCGGAACACAATAATAAATAGTGCGGCGAGAAGAGGGAGTTGAAAGGATGGGGAAAAACACGTTCGGGCTCGCTGGAAGCACGCGGCAGTCGCCAACAAATCATGCCAACGCAGTTCCAGCCAACAGACGTCCTGCTGGGTAGTCCATAACTGCCACTCGTTCTTTTCGCTTTTGCTAAACTGTGTTCTCTTTGCGTTGCTTACATTTCTGTATCAATATCAAGGAATGCAATAAGCAGTTCAGGCACGATGAATGTATTTCCCGGTCCGTTTCTTGTGGCTTCTAAGCGTAAAAGCAGAATAGTATGTTTAACGCAAAGATGAAAGTACACTAAGACATTCCACAAAGTGTTCTTGCGTATGTGTATAAGATACAGAAATAGTTTACTGTAGAACCAAAATGGTTGCATTTAATGTTTGGGTACAGCTGGGAGCAAATGCGCCGGGTGATGCAATAAGGCGCTCATGTATTCCCTAAACACGTAACCTGAAACACGTGTCCGGAATTAATTAATTTGTTGGAAGGTGAGGAGTGATCAGACGTATTGTGTTTACAATCAAGAAGTTAAAAATGCTAAAGCAGCGGCAGGATAAATATCGATGCACGTGATTTATGACGTCACACTACCAACTGTACAATATGAATTTGTCAATTTTTAAAAT